>JANAVB010032420.1:1342233-1522848 GCA_029216955.1 Iris pallida
CTTGTTGGGGATTACTTTTTATCTTATCCATCCATTACTCTCTTTATTCCATCTTAGATTTTGTGATTGAGTTGTACCTTTTTATTGTCCTCCTTTTGGAGCGTATATCTTTGTACAGGTATGGTTATTGTTAGATTTTGTGACCTAGGACAGCGTTCTACCGTCGACACTGCGGTGTAGGCTGTACGTACCCTCTTCTCGTGCCCTTACACTGGGTGTGGGTCGTGACATCATTGCTTCAGCGGCTTAGTTTCGCATGGCCGCATGGGGTCTCCAGGAGCACTGCTTCTACGGCTTAGTTTTGCTTGGCCGAATGGAGTGATGATCCGCATAAACTCCATCTTTTACATGCTTCTACAGTGGCGATACGCCGATGTGATGAGGACTTTAGTTAGTGGTTCTTTTGGATGCAGTTTACTGGATAATGATCTTTTGTAGTTTTCATTTTGTCTAAATTTTATAGTTAGACATTTAAATGCAGTTTGTGTTGGATGTATCTTTCTTTATGTATGACTTTTCCTTATCTCATTTCTAGTTCAGTTTGCTATGACTTGTTATTTGTAGATATCTTGTTCTTTGTGGTTATTACCCTAGCATTATTTTCTTTGTCTTATGGTGAATATTGTTGGCTTCACTCAATATGGGAGAGCCAAACCATTTTTGACATTGATAGAGGGGAAAAAGAGCAATACCAAAAATCAACTAAGAAAGAGCAATACCATTTACCATTTTTTTCAAAACGAACAATTCGGGTTTTTATTTCATTTAATTTAGATATATTTTGGTATAGACTCAAGTTTGTCAATTATCAAAATAGGGGAGATTGTTGGCCCATTCTATGGTCACACCCGATTTTGATAATCGACAATGACTTAAGTCAAAGCACAAAATATCCGAACTGCTGCTAAACATTTTAGGTCAAGTGAAATCAATATCAAAAAGCGTACTACTACATCAGCAAGCATGCAAATCATCATTCTGAAGCTCATTCTCATTGGAATCAGTTCGAGTCATTTTACAATTTATTATATATTTTATCTTTATTGAGTCTAGGATATAAATTGTATGATCGATTGAATACTACTAGCCTAGGTTAATCACAGTCCACTCTCCTATACAGCCTACCCATCCAAAGTCTACTTACCAAATATACCGTTCACTTTTGTGCAACATAATTTGATAAATATTTTACATTTGTACTGAGACAGAACTCAAGCTGAGTTCGGTCCGAACTCTGGCCGAGTTCGGTCTGAACTCTGGCCGAGTTCGGTCCGAACTCTGGCCGAGTTCGGTCAGTTTGAATTCAAATATTTGTTGCCTCCAAATCTGCATGCAACATTCGTTTGTGAAATCTTTGTATCAGAACTCTGCCCAAACTCTGTCCGAGTTCGGTCCTCAAAAACACCTATAAATAGAAGAGAATTTTTCATTTCAAATCACTCATCAATTCATCTTCTCTTCTCTCTTCAAAAGTGTTTTCATTTGATCAAAAGCTTTCATATTCTACCTACACATCTCTTAGCCAAAAGCCAGTAATATCTATTTGATCTAGAGTCTTTTGGTTCTCAGAGTTGTAAAGAGGTCGTTCAAAGTTCAGAAAACATCTCTGTTTTCGAAGCTGGTCATGCGCTCATCGTCAAGCACGGTATTGTAAAGTCGGTCGTGTACTTGTCACCAAGCACAGTATTATAAGGGACTGCAAGCTCTCAATTAGCTTGTGCCATAGTGGATTAACATCGAGCAAGAATAATCGAGACTGGATTAGTCCTCTCTGAGGGATACCAGTATACATCGCTGTGTGACTGAGTTTGATCTCGCTATCTTTTGCTATATTTATTTAGTGTCTCTTTATTTACTGCCATAGTTATCTGCTTTTAATTTTTAATTGGTGATTATTTTCTGCTGCACTCGTACTCACTCTATTCACCCCCTTCTAGAGGTGCTCAACGGTCCTATAATTGGTATCAGAGGAGGTTATATTCTAAAATAACAACCTTAGAGAGTATACATATGGCAGCCGTGAAATCAATATTCAACGGTGAAGGTCAATCCACAAATAGACCCCGACTATTTGATGGAACAAACTATACTTCCTGGAAAACACGAATGACATTCTTTTTAAAGTCTCTTGAATTATCTTTAGTCTATAGTTCATAGTTTCTTTGGTTTTTCTTGGTTTTGATCTCTTAAATTATGTTTTTTTCGAAAACTAATGGTTCCATGTTTTGGGAAATTCAATTCTACCCAATTTTTGGCTTTTGAACCGTTTGATTTCGAATTCGTATGAAGAAGTTATACCATTTTCGTGTTAATGGGTTCCCCACACCTTTTTGTGCTGTCGGAACGATGAACAGTGCCACGCACAGCATTTTCGCCATGCGCCATTGTAACGCCCCAGAACCAGAATATTGGAGAGCGGGGGTGGACATAGCCAGCTACGTATATTGAAGTGTAACCCACCTCGCTATATGGTCACGGCTGTCTAGATACATAAGGGTTTAACTACAAGCCATCGGTCTCTTATGGTCATAAACAAGCCTATTGTCTCAATCTCATGTAAGTAATAGCAGTTACAAGATGTCAGAGCACCAAATATACAATAGTAAGGCATCCCATACATTACATATTTGGATGATCATGAAGCTAGTCATACAAAATGTGAAGACTTGCAAGAGTTCAGTCATACATGATCAACCATAGGATTTGTTAATCATGCTACAGACCGTAGGCAGACAATAAGTAAAGGTGCAATCGAGATAACACGTGCTCGTTGGCACAAAAGAATATTTTTATAATAGAGTGGAAGAGCAAGTAAAACCCACTCGTTGCCAGGATTACGCCTGGTGGTCACCATCTGGCTGGAAGACAGGGAGATCCTCTGGTGCTACACCGGGATCTGCTCATGCAATACCAGCTGGGTCATATCCCAGAAAGAGAAAGTGCCACAAAGGAGGCTTCACTTAAGAACTAAAACCAGCAATTAGCACAAAATATATTAATATAATAAAAAAAACTGGAGATATGGTCAATCATGATGATATACGATAAGATAACCATGGGACTATTCAGATAACCAAGTTACAACCCTTAAACCAAACAAGGACCGGGGTTGTAACCCTTCATCTGAACGGAACTTGGTTTTCCACCATTTATCGATAAAGTAAAGCACAAGCATTCAGGTCATGTAACAATCTTGTACAGGATCAGGACAAGACTAGACTGGGTTAGACTCCATCCAATCAGATCACGACTAAGCAATGAGTACGGCTTGATACTTTAACTAACTAGGGTTATCACAGGCCTAATTACTAACAAGATGCAATGAGATTATTCTACAGCCACAAGCCCTGCACACCATCTAGGCTATCCGGACACAAATTAGGGGTTAAATTCATGTGGGTATATTGTCCAAGGAACACATGTACCCTTAGGTAGCTTGAAGGGTGCAACACATGACAGTGTGCTGGAAATGTGCCATACTCGACGGCAGGCTACAGATCCCATGATGGGGCACCCAGATAATGGGATTGCCTGTAGCTGGAAAATCTCTTTATGACTACTGGATTATTCTAGTTATTAGCCTTAATCAGTTTAAATAGGTACCCCTGACCGTGGTACTCAGGGTTCTCTGCCCTAGACATGATGCAAGACCGTACTGTTTCACTTGTACAAACACAATCCACGGTGTCCAGACTATTCATTCTTGTCATGACATTCTTGTCATGACATTCTTGTCATGCCTTACTAGCCGTCGCAACAGCTTTCAATAGTTCCCATCATGCTTGCTTGTCATATCATGTTATGTCATGTCTACTTCATACCATGTCGTGTATAATTATCATTTCAAACATATTAAATAATTCATAATTATCAAGTTTATGACATAGGGACTCAAAGTCTCTACGCGCGTACCTCTACGCTAGGCCAAGGGACCTCAAGCGTAAAGTGGCTTACGCTAGCAAGATCAAGGTGAAATAGCTCTACGCGAGCAAGGGTGCATACGGGTGGGGTTTTACGCAAGCCAGGGCTTTACACTAGCAAGCCGTAGGCAAGTGAGGCTCTACGCGAGTGTAACTCTACGCGAGCAAGCTCTACGCGAGGAAACACTCGAGCAAGACTCTACGCACACGAGAGTCTGCTCGAGCCAGAGTCTACGCGAGCACGATTTTACGCGAGCGGGAGGGCCCCGAGCGTAAAATTCGAATGAACTCGGCGTAGAACGGAGTACGCTGGCACGTAAATACGTGTGCGTAAAAGGCTGAATAATACGCTGTCACGTAAAACGTGGACGTAAAGGCTAAACACCACGCTAACACGTTAGAACGTGTGCGTAAAACTTCATCTTCTTTCCATGGCCAAGACAAGTAGGCGTAAAAGCTCACGAACTCAAGCAAGCCCCATCTCGGTCAAGTCTCGATAAAATCCAACCATTCCAAAGCCAAACTTGCATGAAATCAAAATCCCTACTACATGGAACTCTCCATTTCAGAAACAACCAAGTTTTTAGAAGATCAAAACCATGAAGATAAAAAATGCTAAAACTTAGATCTACATGAAATGAGCCATGGAATTCAAAACTGCTAAATACTAAAATGACTTAGAATCTCATGAGGAAGACAATGGAACAACAAAATCTGAGTTCCTCCATGAAGCAAGTTGCACTTGCCTAAGCCTCTCTCTGGTCGGTGGAGAGAGTTAATGGAGGAAGGAGAAGAGTAAATGAAGAAGTGAATGAAGAGAGAGAATGGGTTGTTGGGATTAATAAATGAGATAGGGTGGTAGGTTGGGGTTTGCATTCCAACCCAAACTGAACCAACCAAGCCGAACGCAACCGAACCCGATGCATGCCAGAACCATAAAATGCTAACCAACTCATGCCAATGCAGAACCTAAGGCTAGCCAATCAGGACAAGTCTATATACATGTCCGAGATTACGTATACATATAACAAAATACGTAATACGAACTACAGATGTTACAGCCATGCTTGTGTGCAACTTGTGCCTTGGACATTTTTGCCCGCGCGTGCAGCGCAACATGCGTGCCGAGTGCCCCCACGATTTTCTGCCGCGCGCCCGCACGTCATACTTGCGCGCACCTTGAGCCGTAGGAATTTTTGCCCGCGGGCGCAGCATAGTTGTGCGCCACACGCCCGTTCGATATTATGCCATGTGCCGTGCTTGCGCGCACCTTATGCCGTAGGCATTTTTGCACGTGCGTGCAGCACAACTTGCACGCTGCGCGCCCGTGCGCCGTGCTTGCACGTACTATACGTCGTGGACAGTTTTGCTCGTGTGCATAGCACGTTTTGTGCACAGTGCGTAGACCGCACGCCGTGCATGTACGCAACATTCACCCTAGGCAATTTTGCCCGCGCGCGTAACATATCCGTGCGCAGATCACTCTAAATGACTGTTTTTGCTTGTTTAAGCTGCTTTGTAGCTAAAATCTTGAAAAACTCAAAACATAAAAGTTGTAGATCTTTGTTTTGGGTTTAAGAATCTTCCTGTCTCACTTTAATCATAGTTCATATGTGGCTTATTGTTTCAATCACACATGGGTGTCTCGATCTTCTTTGCATATTTTCTATACTTATCCTAAATTACGACGATCCGACTTGACATTTGATAGTCTTGAGATAGTAACTTGAACTTGACTTGAACATGATAATATGAACCCATCCCGATAACTCTTGATAGTGGCCCATCGAGGTGCCCTCCAGACAAGTACTCTTGATATGACAAGTAAACCTGATATGACATGCATAATCTTGATTGCTGTTGCGACGGCTATTCCTGTCTTGCTCGTATAACTCTTGCCTTGATCCCGTGGTTGATTGTGCCTGTACAAGCAACATGTCTCATCTTATATCTTGTCTAGGACATAGATTCCTGGTTACTACGGTTAGGGATTCATAATGAATCTGACTAGGTTAATGACTAGATTGATCAAGTAGTTCATATAGAGAGATTTTTCAGTTACAGGCGATCCCGTTATCCCGGCCACACCTGTGGACTTATAGCCTGCCGACGAGTAGTGCACATTTTCAGCACACTGTCATGTGTTGCACTTCTTGAATCATAAGCACTAAAGTAGACTAGTAATCTTGATAACTCATGTAACCCTCGCCTGGATAATTGGATAGTCTGCCGGGCTTGTGACTGCGGGAACATCCCAATGCATCTTGTTATTAATTAACTAAGCTTGTGATAACCCTAGTTAGCTAACAATAATAAGCCGTAGGACTTGACTGGCCGTGCTTGAATGAATTGTCTCATGATTAACATGGGAATTATATTTCACCTCTTGTTCCTCCTGTTACAAGCTTATGTTAACTCAATATTTCATGTTATTTAACTATGCTCTTTTATCAGTTTTTCTTTTATTATATGCTGGTTTTAGTTCCTAAGTGGAGCCTTCCTTGTGGTACTTGTTCTTTATGGGATCTGACCTAGCTAGTTTTGTATGGCCAGATTTCGGAGTAGCACCCGAGGATCTACCCGCCTTCCAGCAGATGGTGAACACCAGACATAACCCTGGTAACGAGTAGGTTTCTTATTTTGTTCAAATACTGTATTGTAAATTATTCTTTTGAGGCATTTAGACGTCGAGCAAGTGTTAGCTCGTATTGAAACTTAAATTTTTGTCTGCCTAAGGGCTATTACATGATTGGCAAATCCTAGGGTTGATCATGTATGACTTAAACTCTTGCTAGTCTTCGTATTTTGTATGACTAGCTTCATGATCATCTAAATATATAATATTTGGGACGCATTACTTTGTGTGTCTGATGATCTAACATCTTGTAACAATTATTTGCTTGCTTGAGATTGAGACACTAGGCTTGTTCTTGACCATAAGAGACTGTTGGCTTGTAGATAACCATCATACATCTAGACAACCGTGACCGTATTATAAGGTGGGTTGCACTTCAATGTACGTAGCTGGCTGTGTCTATCTCCCCCTCTCTAGTATTCTGGTTCTGGGGCGTGACATACTACTGTCAAACCGAAAGGAAATAAGCTCAAATCATGCAATACGGTTTATGTTGCCCCCGATGAAGAAAGAGTGGAAGCAACCAGGACTGATCTAGAATACTCACGTAATTACGACCAGACCCTTGTAAAAGAAGCATCGCCAGCCACAACTTTGGTGGTTCCTAGCTCATCCGAACTTGTCCTTTCTTAACCGCCAGCAAAGGATAAGCAGAAACAAAAATAGGGGCTTTTTGACAAACCCTTGAGAAAAGAAACAACAGTAGGGATGGATAGGCTATATAATTTCGACATCATGGCACAACTGGCCAGCACACCAGCCAGACTGTCATTATTTGAGCTTCTTTCTCTCTTCAAGAAAACTCGAGAGGATCTGGTGAGGCATTTTTGCACGCCGAGTCAAATTTAGGAGAAATACAATAGCCGAAAGAAGACCCCGCTGCGTGTCCTCAATATCATAATGTGATGGAAGCCATGCTGAACATCACATTTTTACAGCAGGATATGCTGCTGAAAAATAATAGGCATGCCAAATCCTTGTATTATACAGGATATGTTGGTGCTATCAAGGTCGATCGCGTGCACATCGACCCTGGATCCTCAGTGAGGGTCATTTTCTATTGCCTATTGTATACTCTGGGATTTTAATGTTAGGGTTATATACTAAAAGTATCACTTTTATATTAACTATATATTTTCTATCATTTTTGTATGTAAATCATATAGGCAAATGTTGGCATTTTATATTTGTTATATGTTAATGCAAAGTGTCTGATATTCTACATTATAGATAATATGGTATGTGGTGACACACAGAAGATCATATTATCAGTCCCTTGTAGAATATATAAATAGTTCACAACATTGATAGATTTGGACAAACCATTACTAAGGTTGTAGTGTAATCTGGCATTAATCTATCTTGACTATAGGATTATACTAATGCACTTTGTGTGTATTGAACAGGACCACTTGATGTTGTACTCCTTGTACTGACTACATAAGAGAACAAATACATCTGTTATTATGGATGCTTGTGCTCTTATTCCGGATATAATAACATACATGTATCACTACACCATAATAGGCGATTACCCACGGTTATTACCGTGACAATTATTTTTCGTCAAGGTAATAACCGTTACTAGTGAGGCCTGGTTAATATTTAGTCATGGTAATAACCGTGACAAATATTTTTTTTGGTAACGATTATAACCGTGACAAATATTTGTTTTGGTCACGGTTATAACCGTGACAAATATTTGTTTTGGTAACAGTTATAACCGTGAGAGAAGTTCATTTATGTGACGGAAATAACCGTGACGGATAGGTAAAAATCGTGACTAAATTTAACTTGGTCACGGTAATAACCGTGATAAAAATCTTTTATTTTTGAAAAAAAATAGTTTTTCCTTCATATTACCAGAATGTGAACCACTAAAACTGTAAGCTTTTTTATTTGGATAGTACATTTCATGTTTAATACCAGCATACAATAGATTTTTTAGTAGAGATGAATGATGAACAAAGAAGACGTCAAAGTCCATTGGATGAACAATGTTCTAAAATCATCTCCGATGATGGAGGTTCATTGAAATACAATAGTTCTATGTTAATATTTGTCTCGATCACAATTTAGTATAAATGGGGGGTCCAATAACAATTATACAGAGCAAAGTGATAGGAAAAAAAAATGTGAGGACTTGTTCAGCTTCATTCTGAGCTCATACTCGATTTCAGCCCGAGCCATGGCTGGCTCTCCACTACCTTGGCCAAGTTTGCAGGAGAATCCTTCGAAGAGTCTTTTACTTGCTATGGTGCTTGCCAATCTAATTTGTTGCAAGCTGTTAAACTATAAAATAAAACTAAGCTCACTTCACTATATATGGACAAAAAAAGATTCAGAAGCAATACATATCATCTAGCCATTAAACATGAACATACTTTTTCTTGGGCCATTTTATTTATCAATTAAAGATACCTTTCTCGAGCAGCTTCCTCTTCCTCCAAAAGCAATTTTGGACATCTTAAAGCTTCTGCAGCTTTTTTAGCGAGCCATGCTTCGACCTTATAAGGGGAAAATGAGAAGTTAGAGATACCACACAGCAGGAAGAGGAAATTTTGACATACCAATTTCAGTTCTGGCATAAAACTAGTTATTACAACTATATTTTCATGATGCGTATGAACCCTTTCACAGAATTAAGCATCTGGTTCCGGAATCCTTCACAATAATAATAAAAAGGGCAAATGCAAGTATAAGTTGCAGACTGAAATTGACAATCCATGAAATAAAAGTATAATGAAGAGCACCTTGCAAAAATTGGATTTGATCAGAACTGCAGCTTCTATAATCGAACCTACATTCTTTCCAATAACCATGAGGATCAGCAGAACCGGGGGCTAAACTTTGCTGGATCTGAAATATGGGGAAAGAGGTGATTAATGATACTTTTCAAGGAAAAAATAAGTATAAGGGACAACTTGAATTTCATGAAAAACATGAATATCAGTTGGAAATTCATCGTGTTTAGTCGTAATGCAGTATCGATACTATGGTATTTAAGTTTTTAACCGTAGGTTGTATACCTGCCACACATCATATGCTGCATTCAAAATAAATGTTGGTGTCTAGATAGTTGGCACCACATTCTGCGGGAAGAAGCACTGCAAAAAGTAATAATAACAAAAACTTAAACAAATCTACCCAGTTATTCGATTCTTTCTTAGTTGTCGTCAAATTTCTGGTTACAACAGTAGGCTTACTGAAGTCGAGGCTGAACGTTCAAAAGGGAGGCGGTCCCGGGGGGCCGGGGGGGAGCAAACAGAGGGCCGCAACAGTCTTGTAGCAGGCAGCAGCAGCACAGGAAGTAGGCGCTGCAACAAAAGTAACAGAGAAGTGAAGAAAAGGCATTGGGTTTTCAGAAATACAAAGAATGCCAAGAATGCCAACTGTAACAGCATCGATAAACCATATTTTGTGGTATCGGCCGATATCGATATGGTTTGGCATATCCTGATCCAATACTGACCGATACCAAAATTGGACGTCTCTTTTCCAATCAATTCGGCAAAGGAAATTGAACACAAAAGACCAATCAACAAGGACGTAAAAACATACTACAGAGGAAAAGATAATCTATCACAATATTTCATTCAATTTCAAAACTACTAAGAAACAACACATGAAATACTTAAACCATGCCTAAACATATAAAATATTTTTATCTAAAATTTTAGTAATTATTTTATTTCCGATACCAAAAAAATCAGATACTCCAATCTGAAACCGCCATTACTAGTACTCATAAGAAGGGTCCGATACTGATTCCGATACCGATATGCGATAACCTTAGCAGTAATAAGCCAAATTGCAACTACACTCAGATTCAAGAACTTACCAAGAAGAGAGCAGATTCCCCAAACCACATCCCCATCCTCCAGGTCCCCAAAAGCCTCCAGGACCCCAGAAACCTCCAGGACCAGGCGGACCCCAGCCAGGTCCAGGTCCCATTGGCCCGCCAGGAAGTGGCGCCCAACCCGGCCCAGGCCCTCCGGGTCCACCGGGTCCTCCAAGTCCACCGGGTCCTCCAGGGCCACCGGGTCCTCCAGGTCCCATAACTCTAGTTCTCTTCCAGAAACAAAAATACCAATGGTACAAGACAAAGCAATGAGGATAATAAGAAGGATATATTTTGCATTCAGGTTGCTATGTGCAGATATATAAGGTAGTTGGTTCCTTAATCCAATATGCATAACTCTACCATTCTTACACTATGATTCCAAATCACAACTATCAGTCTCCAACTACTGTTCAAAAAGCTTCATATGACCTAGTAGTTGCGTGACATGAATGAATAGTAGGAAAAAGAAAGAAACTCTTGCAGCTGATCGAATGAACTTTAACAGTTAAGAAAAAGGGAAATTGATAAGATAAACAAAAGTTCCCATTCACCAATGCAAACAGGTTACAGATTAAACTGCAGAACTGCCAAAGTTCTTACTACGCGCGTGATATGATGTTAAGAAGCACAAGCTAAACAAGATTTTGTTCATTCCTATAACATGTTCATCTTTTGTTGGACCAACCACATTCATTCTTTGATCCAATGGGAACTTTACTGTGTGAATATACACACCTATCCTCATCTAAGCTACTAAAAACCTTGCTCACCAAAATATCCCAAATTTTAAAGAGTCCATGCATGATGTCCCATTGATGTAAATTATATAATTGGTCAGAGATTAATGAATTGCTTTTATATCATTCTATCTATGTAAACAGTCTAAATGTACGAAGATTTTGATTTAAATACCAATTACTCAGTTTTGGGTTCAGAGTGATATCTATGATGCATCCAAATTTGTCACAAAAAAAAGGTTAAAGGACACCTGATAACTAATGTCAACTGCAGTAACACACTAAGCCAAGTTAAATAACTAGCAAGTCAATATATGTTCAGTATCAACAGAGATATTCAAACAGACCAATTTAGAATATTTGAAAACTATTTTTATAGAGAAATGATCAATTGTCTAAATATATGCAAGTAGATGTCATATTGTCTTATTTTAACTGCTATGGCTTGCTTAGGCCTGTCAATGATACCCCTAACAAACCGATATAACTCTTGTTACGACGATAATGGAAATCCTCAATCTCTTAAGTCTTAACATGGCAAATGAACTTCCTGGCTGCTACTTAAATATGCAAGTAACATAAAACAATATCGGATATAGATCTCCAAATTGTAATGAAATCATTCAGCCTTCTTATGACATGATGTGTTAGATCACTAATGACAGTTGAAAATTATAATGAGGGGTAATTAACGTTTAGACTCTGGATTTTATATCAGCTTAGAGTTTAAGCCTTGACATGTCCAATTGGAAAGTTTGGACCCCGAGTTTTTATTTTTGGTTTCTTTTTTCCTATTTTACCCTCAACATGAGTACAAGTGCAACAACCAATCCAGGTTGAAAATGAGGGTATAATAGAAAAAAGTAAACCAAAAATAAAAATCAAGGATCCAAACTTTCCAATTGGACATGTTAGGGCTTAAATTCTAAGCTGGTATAAAATCCTGGGTCTAAAGCCTAATTAGCCCTAATAATTAAACAGTGACTTGAAGTTGCACCAAAATTCCTAGTTGCTTCCCCCAATCTCTCATATGACTATAGCTTTTACTTATTACTCTGATCAATATTTCTAATAAAAGGATACTGAGTATCAAGCATGCATGAAGCACAAAAATGACTCGATCTCGTGCCATGTCATCTTCTTCGGTGATCATCCACAAGATAATCACAGGATATTATGAACCAACATAGAAGTCGTAATAGAAATAAATTAATAACCTTGGTAATCACTTCAATCTGTATCTACTTGAGAAATTAAATTTACGAGTTATGACAAAGAATTGGTACAAGCACTATAGATTAAATGCCTAATGCCTCAGATTAGCATTATGGCACATTCATCTTTGCAGACAGCCACACAGGTTAACAACAAACCCGAACGCGCTCATGCCTAATACAATCATCATCGGCGATCCCGTAGAAAAACCACGACATATTTATGAAAATTTGAAGAATGACCAACACAATAAAGTCATAATAGTAATTAAATAACTACTGTGGTAATTACTTCAATCTGCATTCTGCATGTACTTGGGAAATCAAATTTAACGAATTACGCTAACACAATTGGAAATCAAATTAGATCTACTGTCACTAGTTACAGCCAAAGGGTACATGTACCAATCAGATGTTGTTGATATGGATAACCATAAAATATTTGTCGAGAGTTCATTTTTGTTCACCCACCAAAACTAGTATGTATCTTCACCATTCGACTCAAAAGTTGTCACGTGTCAAACTAGTGGTCGAAACTATTATTGATGTTTAACAGAACACCTCCAAAGCGATTTTATGTTGCATGAAAATGAGGTGAAATCAGGAGCTAAAATCAGGTGCTCGGTTGGCTGTCATCTCTGGTAAATATGTTCATACATGTATCCGTGTCCGTATTCATGCAACATAGGTGATTATATAGTACCTAATCGAAAATGTCCATATATTGTATATGTATCGTTTCCTTACCCATATTTGTATTCCTGCAATCATAGATAGCTGCCTAATATTCATATCATCGCAATCTCAACATATTATGGTGGAAGCCAACAAACCAAGGAAAATAAATTTTATCGGACAAATTCTGGGATGACCAACATAAAAAGAAAACCGACTTTAAGAAAAGCATGGACATTTCCTTGACATTTCCAAATCCCCAAAAAATCGATAAATTGTATTTTTCCAAGGAAAAAAAATTCGGCACACTGGGAAAAAAAGTCCACAAGCACAACAAAGTTTCTACAATCCCTGACTATATAAGGGACTACATTTTTAACAACAAATGTAACTTCCGATTCAACACTCCTGTTGAAATGGATTCATTTTGTAGCTTCTAGACATTGTCTCCATAGCCATCTTTCCTCTTCATAGCTACTGTATACAACTATGAGAGTTGACCAAATCCACATTCATAACAAACTGAAACTGAACCAATTACTGGGAAAATAAGTTCAGCAAATACCACCTGAACATCATTCTATCTCCAGATATTATAACATAATCACAAGAATCATAGACAGACTGCAGTCAGTTTGAGCAATCGAACGTCATAGAGAAGAAAAGAGTTACTACTGAGACACTGCCTCATAAATTAGAAAATTAATAACCAAAAAAGGCTTCATTCAAAGCATTTATGCAGTTTAATAAGGTCAATATACTTGCATAAATGAGAATAAAAATAAACTTTCAACCCAAATACTTCAAAAAAACCAAAAAACCCAAAAAAAAAATCTAGCAATGATCTTAGTTTGAATGTCGTACTACCTGAATTAATTGAGTACTAGATCGTTTCTGGAGCCAGTTCAGGTGAAGCTAAACCATCACCTTAAATTCAAATTAAAAAAATGGTGTAGAAATGATAGAGTGTCATTACCAAGTCCATAACTCAATACTCAGAACACTATGAATACTCGAAAAAGATTGCAACTTTGCATAATAAGAATATGTTGTTATGCACGGATAATTAAATCCCTTGTCAAAAATGTAAATTACAGTAATGCAATAATAGAATGGACTTGTTACACTTAGGCTAAATATAATAAACAATATGCTATTATAACCTATATTGCATGGACACTGATTCAACACAATTCATACAAGACAACATGAATTGTGTTAGCACGACACGTACAAGATATTAATTATGGTGTGTCTGTAGCTCCTAGTCCATAGCAACCAGGTTGTTCAAGTCAAAATATATCCACAAAATAGGGAATTGAGACTACTTCGAGCAATTTTTGGTAGGAAAAAACAAAATACGTGACAAAATAAATTAGAAAATATTTGCCAAAGAAGATAACACTAATGAATGAGGCAAACTCAATCAATCGATTTTCAACATTTGGATATGATTTTAAAATATACACTAGTTAAAAGAACACTTGATAAAGAAAAAACAAGTGGAGCTTTTAGAAAAGATGAAGGGCACCATATTACAAATAGTCATCAAATATCCAACAATAAGTAAAACTTTCTAAGAAGTAAGAACACATTCACTATATGCCAAAATCTTGTAATGCTAACTTCATCCATGGAAGGTTGTATATGATACTTCAATGCATAAAACAATGCCAAATCTAGGGAAAACATAAAGAATGATATAAAAATGCTCACATCAACGAGAAGACAAACTACTAAACTATACAAAAGAAACTTACAAGCAATGATTGCCATTTTCTCTCACCCATAACCAGGTCAAAATTTTGGTTTTCAATAATATTAACATCAACCACTTAAATAGGCTATATGGAACTTTAAGGTGCCTTTGTTATATGGATTATCTATTTTCAGGATACAAAATGCACCAAAATGAAATGATTACTCTTTCCCAATACAATCTTTTGTCAAGAGATTTTATATTACTAGAAATAAAATTTACCACTATTACATTTAGACCTTCCTAAAAGAAAAAAAGAAAAAAAAAACCCTGAATCCTTTCATCCAAAAACCCCATCCAGCCTGGTAAAGTCAGACATCCATGTAAGAGTTTACGAAATATCATGCAAAATCTAGTGCAACTCACACATTGATTCCTAAAATTTATAGGCAACATGGGATGTGGATCCCACACAAAACAGGTTGGTTTTTCCATTTCAAGTAAAGGCTACAAATTATAAAAGAAACTTGCAAGTTTGTCTCATCTCAAAGTTTCCTTAACAAAGGAAAGCTTTAAACAAAAAATCACACTCATACTCGATTTCCTTGCTCAGCTCAAGGACAGGTGAACAAGATGATCACACTTATACTAGATTTTCTTGCTCAGCTCAAGAACTGGTGAACAAGATAGACTTGACAAGAACAACTACTCGATCATTAAACTACATGATCTGGGTACAACTCAAGAGCACACTCGTAACTCATAAGCTATTGTCGAGCCACGCTGCTCATTAGTATCAAAATTTTATACACATGGACATATTTTGAAGAATTACGGGAGAAGTTTGGAGTACTACGTACGGAGGGGATGGAACGCACATGTCCAATTTGCTCATTTAACTACTATCTTATTATTTTTTTCCTTACCGGAGCTTCTATTGGTTTATGTTTCACATGTCCAAACAACGTAAGACGATTTTTCTCATCTTGCTCTCAGTTAGTACCACCTCTAACCGATTACAGAATTATCTGGAAACCGCATTATAGTCTCCATCAACTGCCTTCATCCTATACTTCATCACTTTGTCCTCTAAATCTAGCCGTCCCATAATTTGCACTAAACTATCATACCAAGACCTTATATATTTCATAGAACTTAGACTCGTTAACAATCAGACACATATAAAATTAAATATTTTAAGGGTTAAATCGTGAAAACCTAAAATACTATATGGGAAGCTGGAGAAACAAGAACACATTTTATGCTTCTAAATCAAGAAAAATTAAAACTATTCATCAAACTTCAGCAACTTACTCCAATTTGAGAGTTAATAAAAAATAACACAAGCCCCACACCAAAATTTTGGAGAACAAGAACAAAAACCCTGGTTCTAAATCATCAAAAACTCAAATTTGTTTGTCAAATTTCAGTAGCTTACTCCAATTCGAACTAATTGAAAAAAACCCCAAACCCTAGACAAAAATTGGAGAGAAAAAAGTATAATACGAGAAAAAACCGTAATACCTCCTCCAAGAGTGCACTACTGTTGCCTCCAACAGCCGCAACAACGGCGAAGTTGGAGACATAGCGGATGGTTTGCTCCAACTCTACAGTATCCTTGGCGAAGTCGAATAGGAGGGAGAGGGCTCTGACTGGAGGAGAAGCGGAGGGGAGGCGACCGGAGGAGCAAGCGCTCTCTGAGCTTCCGCTGTTGGACCGTGTGCGAGAGCATGAAATGTGATATTAGAGGAGGGAAATGTGAAATTAGAGAAGGAAGAAGCATAAATTTGTGAGAGAAAAAGAAGAGGGAGTTTTCAATCGTGAAATCAGAGGGGAGGGAAGTTGAAAATCTAATACTAATATTTTTCTTCTTATATTTTTAACTTTTTGTAACGTTTACTACTATTACCATAAATAAAATAAGTACAAAAATAGAAAAATATTATTTTAGTAACGTTTATTTAATCATTGTCACTGTTATAACCATTACGAACTTGTAACAGTAATAACCGTGACGAATTGGATAAAAATTATGTCACAAATTATGTATTTTGGTGTAGTGTATATGTAGTGTGCATTACTTTGATTCATAAAAGAGTGAGATTCATAATGAGTCAATAACCTCTATGAATTGGATAATGGCATTATGTGTATAATGGACTGCTGATTATAAAAAGAATCCATGTTCCGATGTATTGGGTTGATGATGTCCCCTTAAGGAACTCATAAGGATTGTCATGTAAACTTGCAAGTGGATTATATCCGACATGACAAATAAAATTGAGTGGTACTACTTAAGGATAAAAGCTATCGATCAATGTAGTTGTCAGTAACTTATTTTGATTGACGAACATTCGAATATCTTAACATGGGGAGACAAACAAGCATATAATAAGAAGGAGCCCACAAACGAAATTTGGGATTAGGAAGGTAGTGCAACCATAGCTCTTTAGTGGATCGAGCTATTGTTAACATGCCTGGATTGTGTGTTCGGGCTGAACATGGGATACCTAGACCCGATAGGAGGCCTCAACCTAATTTTTTCTCATGGTCCATGTCGTAGCCTATATATACCTCTATTATCTGGACGTCATATGTATCCTAAGAAGAGCATATTTCTCTAATTCTTCCATCACGAGAGGAGAGAAAGGGAGGACAGCCGAGAGAAGAAAAAGTTGGCAGATCGTTGCCTACACGACATCTAACCCGAGAAAAGAATATGTGTAGAAGATCTTGGGGTTGCTGACTACTCGAGGTTGCTAAGAAATATCATATTCTCATTACAGGTATAATACATGAACCCTAGTTTCTGCCTATGAAGGGTTAGAACACGTTTACATCTGTTTAACTTTCTATCGATCAATATGCACACCAATCTGTAGTCATGGGAATCTTCAATTCTATCAATTGGTATCAGAGCCGGTATTGGATCTGTGTATCGATCGATATATCTATATTGACCAATAAAACATAATATCGAATAATAGTCGGTAGATGTAGATCTATTCTGACTCGATTTTGCAGGCATCTTAGATACAACTATTATGGTAAATTTATGTTCTATTTGTGTTGTTTTAAACCACGGACATGTCGTAGCTGTTGGTGTTGTTCATGGATATAATTAAAATTACGAGGATTGATCGTGCTTTTTTATTTAAATTTTTAATCTAGATTATGTGTGAACTCCTTTGGAAGGCATATAATTGATGTAATTTTAAATATAATCGGTTTATCGTGATGGCAGTGGTGGCTTTTTCTGATGCGGGACGAGATGCTGTTTTCAGCAATCCAGAGCCGTCGGATGATTTTCGATGAAGAGATTGACAAGCAAAATCTTAAAAAAAGAAGCAGGATATATGGCCATAATAGTTGGAAATATATCTTTTATTACTATATTTTGCTTTTTCTGGTTATGCATATTTAATATTTTATGGATTTTTTGTTATAATTAAGCTCGTATTAATAATGGTCAACATGTAAGTGAATCAACTAGTAGAAAAACCCTCATTGTTAAATAACTAAGTGAGAGAGGGAATTTATTTAACATAAATCTTATGGTCTCCATTACTGGTTTGTAGGTGATATAATTATACTTGCATGTTGGCTTTAGTGCCTTCCTCTATATCGAACAAGTCTAATTATGGATCACCAGTACAAACTTCCTTCGGGGGAATTATATAAAGTTACCTAGTATATGTTCACTTTTCTATCTGAAGGAACTCATTACGAAGTAATATACTTAGTATTAAGTAATGGTATACACTTAGATACAAATAATGGTATCCTTCCCATCGGAGTCACTGCTATTATTTCTAGGACCAAAGCCAGACCAACAAATTAGTTTTATTTGTCATAAAGTTAGGTTGACATTAGAATAAAATTAATAGAAAAAACCTCCTTGGATAAATATTAAATTTGTATACGTCCACACCATCGTGGTATGCTAAATTCACGGTGTTTAAGGTGTTGGTGAATTTTTATTATTGTTTGAGGGAATCAAAATTTATTTAATTCAAAAAGTTTTTGTCCTGCATAATAGTTGATTATGTGCTTTTAGGATTTCAATAATGGGTTCTTTCAGTCCACTTATGGTGATTCTTAAAGAAAACAAACTTACTAAACCTAATTATATTGACTGGAAACGAAACTTAGATATTGTTCTAACTACTAAAGAGTACAAATATGTACTCAATGAGGAATGTCCACCTAAGCCTGATGCTAATTTTGATGAAGAGGTCAAAGAGGCTTATAAAAAGTGGATAAAGGCAGATAAGATGGCACGGTGTTATATTCTGACATCTATGTCAAATATACTGCAACATCAGCATCAGGCCATAACCACAGCTTATGACATGATGTATAACCTTAAGTAACTCTTCAGACATCAGAGTAGAGATGCTAGGCAGTTTGCTATGAAGTGTGTGATGAATATGAAAATGGCTAAAGGTATGCCAATAAGAGATCATGTTCTCAAGATAATGGGTCGTCTGAATGAGATTGAGATCCTTGGAGCTAAAATCGATAGGGAATCCTAGGTTAATATCATTCTAGGGACTCTGCCTAAAATTTTTGACACGCTTTGCCTTAACTACAACATAAACAAGAGGTTGTATAGTTTGGTAGAACTTACAAAAGAGGTACAGGATGCTGAAGCTCTTTTTAGGCAGAGTGGTCATATTTATGTTCCTGAAAAGGCTTATACTTCTAAGACAAAAGGCAGTAAGAAGAAGAATAACATTCAAAATCAAACAAACTCAGCAAAGAAGGGCATGGAACCTCAAGGCACTGTGAAAAGGTCGAAAGGTAAATGTTTTAAGTGCAAAGGGTCAGGATATTAGAAGAGTAACTGTCCACTTCTCAAACAAGGAAACAAAGAAGGTATATCTCATTTACTAGTAGTTGAAACATGTTTAGCGGTATTATCTATCGATACCTGGTGTGTAGATACATGAGTCACTAATCATGTCTGTAATTTATTGCATAGGTTCCAGGAAACCAGACGGCTTAGTGATAGAGGGATATGCTTATTCATGGGTGACGCTACAAAAGTGGCGGCCGTTATAGTAGAAGATTTTATTTTGTCTTTTCGTAGAAATAAGTCTTTGACATTAAAAGATTGTCTTTACGCACCTTCACTTAGAAGGAATTTGATTTCTGTTTCTATACTAGTTAAGGATGGATATTCAGTTTAGTTTAATAACATCATTGTTATTAGAAAAAAATAAACAATTTATCTGTTCTGGTGCATTAGTAGATAATTTCACCGACAATGCAACTAATGGAAATGAATAATACGTCTTCTAACTTAAATAAGAGAAAAGAACCTTCTTGTATGAACCAAACATATCTTTGGCACTTGTGATTAGGCCATATTAAGCTTAAAAGAATTCAAAGACTTGTTACAGATGGACCTTTGAGTTCATTAGGAGTGGAGGCACTTCCAGTCTGTGAATCCCGCTTGAAAGATAAAATGACCAAAAGACCTTTCAAGGCAAAGGGGTGTTGGACGAAAGATGTATTAGAATTGGTTCTTTCTGATTTATTTGGGCCCATGACTATCCAGGCTAGAGGTGACTTTGAATATTTTGTCACATCCATTGACAATTATTCAAGGTATCGATACATTTACTTGATGCACCGTAAGTCTGAGTGCTTTGAGAAATTCAAAGAGTAAAAGGCTAAGACGGAGAAATGTCATAGAAAATATATCAAGTCATTACATTCAGATCGTAGCAACGAGTACCTTTTTACAGAGTTTAGGGATTACCTATTAGAAGATGGGATTACATCCCAATTGACTGCACCTGGAATACCCCAACAGAATGGTGTAGCAGAAAGAAGGAATATAACTCTTATGGAGATAGTTAGATAAATAATGAGTTATTCGGATTTGCCAGACTCGCTTTGGAGACATGTCTTAGAGACTGCAGCTTATATTTTGAACTTGGTACCTTCTAAGTCAGTACCTTCTACATTCACAGAGCCGTGGATCGGGCGAAAGGCTAGTTTGAAACATTTTCAAATTTGGGGTAGTCCAGCACATATGCTGAATGGGAAAGCAGATAAGTTGAAATCTCGTACAGAAGTATGCTTGTTTGTAGGCTATCCAAGAGGAACGAAAGGAGGTCTATTTTATAGTCCTAAGGTCAGAAGTCATTGTTAGTACCAATGCCCAATTCTTAGAGGAAGACTATGCGATGAACCATAAACCCATGAGTAGAGTTGTTCTAGAAGAATTGAGAGGAGAGACACCTAATACTTCAATACCAACAGTACAAGAGGAGGAACCACAAGTAACTTCACAACGTGTCACAAATGTTACACAACAACCTATAGTGCTTCGTCGTAGTGGGAGGGTTGTTATACAACCGGACAGGTTTATGTTCTTGGGAGAGTCCTCGAACTTTGTCCCTGAGGAAGAAGACTAAGATCCCTGCACCTATAATGAAGTACTACAAGATAAAGATGCTGAATCTTGGCAAAAGCAATGAAATTGAAAATAGAATCAATGGATTCTAATAAAGTATGAGTACTTGTAGAACTACCCACTGGTATAAAAGCCATTGGATGCAAGTGGGTCTACAAGAGAAAAAGAGGAACAGACGGCAAGGTTGAGACCTTTAAAGCACGACTTATTGCAAAAGGTTTTACTCAGAAAGAGGGTATTGATTATGATAAAATATTTTCGTCAGTAGCCATGCTTAAGTCTATCCGGATTCGTTTATCTATTGCAGCTCATCTCGATTATGAGATTTGGCAAATGGATGTCAAGACAACTTTCCTTAATGGAAGTCTTGAAGAAAACATCTATATGAAGCAACCAGACGAGTTCATTAAAAAGGGCCAAGAGCATCTTCTTTGTAAGCTCAAGAAGTCCATTTATGGACTTAAGCAAGCTTTTAGATCTTGGAACATCCGTTTTGATCAGGTGATAAAATCCTATGGATTTGATCAATATCCAAATAAATCTTGTGTGTACAAAAAGTGTGACGAAAACGTGATGGTATTCCTAATACCTTATATGGATGACATATTGCTCATTGGAAATAATATAAAAGGTGTTAACTAACGTAAGGGTATACTTATCCAAATAGTTTCATATGAAGAACTTGGGAGAAGTAGGTCACATCCTTGGGATCAAAATTTTACGAGATCGTAAGAAAATGATGTTAGGCTTATCTCAATCGACCTATATCGATATTGTATTAACTCGTTTTAGCATGCAAAATTCCAAGAAATGTTTTCTGTCTTTTAGACATGGAATAGCTCTATCAAAGGAACATTGTCTGAGGACACCTAAAAAATAGAGGACATAAAAGTGGTTCCTTATCTTCGGCAGTAGAAAGCTTAATGTATGCAATGCTATGCACGAGACCAACCATCTACTTTACCGTAGACATGGTTAGCAGATATCAGTCTAACCCAGGACAAGTTCACTAGACTCCGGTAATGCATATTCTGAAGTACCTGAAAAGGACTAAAGATTATATGCTGGTTAATCAGGCAGATAATTTAGTGTCCTTGGGGTATACAGACTCAAATTTTTAGTCAGATAAGGATGCCAGAAAATCTACCTCAGGTTATGTATTTACCTTGGGAGGTGGATCCATAGTATGGAGGAGAATCAAGCAAAAATATATTGCTGCTTCTACCACGGAAGTCGAGTATGTGGCAGCCTCTAAGGCAGCCAAAGAAGCAGTTTGGCTCAAAAACTTTTTATTGGACTTCGATGTCGTACCTAGTTTGCATAAGACTATTATACTTTATTGTGATAATAGTGGTGCAGTTGCAAACTCGAAGGAACCACGAGCCCATAAGACAGGTAAACACATTGAGCGCAAGTACCACCTGATACAAAATATCATAAAAAGTGAAGATGTTATTGTGACAAAGATTGCATCAATAGACAACCTAGCTGATTCTTTTACAAAGAGCTTACCGGCTAAGGCTTTTAATAGTCATGTTGAGGGAATGGGAGTCAGATGCATCGTCGCATGGCTTTAAGTATAAATGGAAGATTTGTAACAGTATACTATGAAGAAATATTTTGAGTATAAGTAGGAGATTGTTAGGGTTATATAATAAAAGTATCACTTTTGTATTAACTATATTTTTATTTTATTTTTGAATGGAAATCATATGGACAAATGTTGGCATTTTATATTTGTTATATGTGAATGCAAAGTGTCTGATATTCTATATTGTAGATAATTTGGTGTGTAGTGACACACAGAAGATCATATTATCAGTCTCTTGTAGAATATATAAATAGTTCACAATCTAGATGGATTTGGAAAAACCATTGGTAAGGTTGTAGTGTAATATGGCATTAGTCTATCTTGACTATAGGATTATACTAATGCACTTTGTGTGTATTGAACAGGACCACTTGAGGTTATTCTCCTTGTACGAACTACATAAGAGAACAAATACTTTTGTTATTATGGATGCTTGTGCTCTTAATTCGGATATAATAATAGACATGTATATGTAGTGTGTATTACTTTTATTCAAAAAAGAGTGAGATTCATAATGAGTCAATAACCTCTATGAATTGGGTATTGGCATTATGTGTATAATGGATGGTTGATTATAAAAGGAATCCATGTCCTGAGCTATTATTAACAGGTAGTACAACAATAGCTCTTTAGTGGACCGAGCTATTGTTAACAGGTCTGGATTGTGTGTTCGGGCTGAACACGGGATACCTAGACCCATTAGGAGACCTAAATCTAATTTATCCTCATGGTCCATGTCGTAGCCTATATATACCCTCTATTCTCTAGCCGTCATATGTATCCTAAGAAGAGCATCTTTTTCTAATTCGTCCATCACGAGAGGAGAGAAAGGAAGGATAGCCAAGAGAAGAAAAGGTTGGAAGATCGTCGTCCATACGACGTCCAACCCGGGAAAGGAATACGTGCAAAAGATCTTGGGGTCGCTGACTACTCGAGGTTGCTAGGAACTATCGTCTTCTTGTCATCGCAGGTATAATTTGTGAACCCTAGTTTCCGCCAATGAATGATTATAACACGTTTATATCAATTTAACTTTCTATCGATCAATACGTACACCAATCCATGGTCATGGGAATCCTCAGCTCCATCATCCGATGCATTGGCTGACCGTAACCCAAACCATGATTAGTGGTTTCAATAACGAGAAAAGCTGCCCAGATGGGAAAATTTGACTGAAGATCCAAATTGGCGATCTAAAGACGGAAGCAACCTGCTACGTTATTGACGCAGACGTTTGCTACAACGTCTTACTGGGAAGACCATGGATACACAAGCACATGATTATGCCATCCACTCTACACCAGTGCTTCAAGTATGTTAATAGCGACGGTGTTGTAGAAACTGAGTTCGCAGACATTGATCCCTTTAAAGGGATGAAGTTTACTACACGGAATCTAGTCTATTCCGGAAGAACCATCAAAAGGACTCAAGTGAGGATGCTGATATTGAGGCAGAAACTTGGACCTACTCTGATGGGCCTATCAAAGTAAGACTAAAAGAACGAGCCACATCACTAAAGGCCAAGCCACTAGCAAAGGCTCTAACTCCATTTGTGGTACGGATGAAAGGAAAGCCACCAGCAAGGGAAAATTCCTCAACTAAGACCCTCAGAGTGAAGCTACACAGTCTACCTCTTCCCTCTTCAGTTTTGCCACCCGTAGATGCTGAGGGTAGTAATCTGAAGGTCATTATTGTACCTCATTTTCCTGCGTCCAATAATGTAATCCCAGAAGATGACTTGTCTTACTTTATCAATAAAGGAATGCCTTTGAATTATTCTAGATATTCCTTCGCTGCATATTCTGTTGAGCAAAATCTGAGGTTGTCGCTACAAACATAAATCGCGTCTGCACTCTGTGAGCTAAGTACTCTCGATATGTGATGCATATTTTATAGTACCAGCCGGAAAAAGGGAGAGAAGCCCATTATCTTCGTTCGAGTAGAAGCCTCTCGGACCCATATCCCTTGTGAGTCAGAACATAAAATTGGTATGGTGTAGACTCACCACTACACTCCTCAAGCCCAACGTATCATCCAGTAGATGGGGTATGATTTGAATAGCAATATGGATCTTAACTATAGTAAAGGTCGACACTTGCCAGTGAAGATTAATGTTCCCAAGGAAGAGTCTGACCAATATTACCACAAGACCCGCTATTGACTAGGGTATATCTTGTCTATGACACCCGAAGTCTCACAATCTAAAGAAAAAGTATACTCATACTCTTCGAAATCTTTCGGTGATTCCGACATCAGCATCGGAGGGGTATTTCGAAAAACGTTACCAGTGAATAATATGTCCGTAGACCAGATCGATGAAGATGACCAATTCTTCGAGCCCTTCGAAGTCGAACCTTGGGTTCAACAACTTGATTCAAATGGAAAAAATGCTTCGAACAACGCGAACCTCCCATCGAAGGTGAGGTCGTACAAGTCAATCTAGGAAACGACTCTTCTCCTAAGCCGATCTTTATTAGCAAAAGCCAAAAAGGAGAAGACCTTGAATCCCTCATCCAGCGTCTAAGAGAATACATAGATGTATTCGTGTGAGACTCGTCTTATAGTATCGGTATTTATATACTGATACGTACTTTTGTACTGTATTTCGTATTTTATTGGTTTTCGGAACATTTTAAAAAATTTCTAACTTACAGAATTTCTCCTTGATCGGCATATTTTCAGTTTACCATTGTATGCCGACGGCATGCCTGTCACTCCCATTTTCTATTATACGTATTTTCAGTGTACGTATACGAAATTCTGGCCCTTGTTAGGTAACCCGTATTTTGACTTGTCTTCTTAGCCTTGCTTTGATTTAATTTTGACTTGGTTTAATTTGGTTTGGTTCAACTGGGCATGACTTGGTTTGGTTTAATTGGTTTGAGATGAGAGGATTTTATATAAAACCCCAACTCCTCTCTCTCTTCTATTATTTTTATTCTCTTCATCTTCTTCCTCTTCATTTCTCCTCCAACCCAAGGCAAGTACACCTTGCCTAATGTTGGACAAATATTATTTTATATGTTCTAAACTCTTTCCTTACATGATTCTTAGCATCTTTAAAACTTGGCATTTTTTATTTTGGTGGATAAATTCTTGTAGATCTAAGTTTATTTCATTTTTGGTTTTCTTGGTTTTGATCTATCAAACTTACTTGCTTTAAAAAACTCCATGTGGTAGAGAATTTGATTCTACCCAATTTTAACCTTTAAAAAGTTAGATTTTGGCTTATTTTAAGGAAGTTATGGCTAAAACAAGTTTTGGATATTTTCTATGTTCATCTGTCCTGGTTCTGGCAGGACGATGAATAGTGCTGGCTGCATAGCTGCATAGTGCTAGCCGTAAAGTTGTATTTTACCTGGCCGTATAGTGCCAGTCCGTATAGGTGTCTGGCCGCATAGTGCCAGTCCGCGTAGATGCATAATGCTGGCCGTATAGTGCCAGTCCGTATAGATGTATAGTGTTGGCCGCATAGTACCAGTTCACATAGATGCATAGTGCTGGCCGCATAGTACCAGTCCCCATAGATGCATAGTGCTGGCTGCATAGTTGCATAGTGTTGGCTGCATAGTACTGGCCGTATAGATGCATAGTATCTGATCGCATAGTGCCAGTCCGCATAGATGCATAGTGCTGGCCGAATAGTGTCAGTCCACATAAATGCATTGTGCTTGGCCGTATAGTGTCAGTCTGCATAGATATATAGTGCTGGTCATATAGTTCCAGTCCGTATAGTTGTATAGTGCTGGCCGAATAGTGCCACTCCGCATGGATGCATAGTACAGGTCAAATAATGCTGGTAGTATAGCTGCATAGTGCTGGCCGTATAGTGCTGGCCGTATAGATGCATAGTGCCTGATCGTATAGTGCCAGTCCATATAGTACCAGACCACATAGATGTATAGTGCCTAGCCGCATAGTACCAGTCCGCATAGTGCCAGTCCGCATAGATGCATAGTGCTGACCGCATAGTACCGATTCGCATAGATGCATAGTGCTGGCCGAATAGTGCCAGTCCACATGGATGCATAGTACAGGCCGCATAGCTGTATAGTGCTGGCCGCATAGTGTCAGTTCGCATAGATGTATAGTGCTGGCCGCATCGTGCCAGTCCGCATGGATGTATAGTGCCAGTCCGCATGGATGTATAGTGCTGGCCGAATAGTGCCAGTCCGTATAGATGCATAGTGCTTGATCGCATAGTGTCAGTCCACATAGATGCATAGTACTGACCGCATAGTACCAGTCCGCATAGTTGTATAGTACTGGCGGAATAGTGCCAGTCCGCATGGATGCATAGTATAGTCCGCATAATGCTGGCAACAAAGCTGTATAGTGCTGGCCATATAGTACTCGTCGTATAGATGTATAGTACCTGGCCGCATAGTGCCAGTCCGTATTGTGCCAGTCCGCATAGATACATAGTGCCTGGCCGCATAGTGTCAGTTCGCATAGATGCATAGTATTAACCGCATAGTGTCGGTCCGCATAGATGCATAGTGCTGGCCGAATAGTGCCAATCCGCATGAATGCATAGTGCAGGCCGCATAGCTGCATAGTACTGGCCGCATAGCTGTGTAGTGCTGGCCGCATAGCTGCATAGTGCTGGCTGTATAGTGCCAGTCCGCATAGATGCATAGTGCTGGCCGTATAGTGCTAGTCCGCATGGATGTATAGTGTCTGGCCGCATAGTGACAGTCTGCATAGTTGTATAGTACCAGTCCGCATAGATGCATAGAGCTGGCCGCATAGTGCCAGTTCGCATAGATGTATAGTGCCATATAGTACATATTTTGGCTATTTTTTGTTATTTTATGCCCTATTGGCTGATTTGCGACCAGAATTTTTTCCAACTTCCAACATAAAAGTTATAGATCTTTGTCTTGGCTTCAAGAATCTTTTTGGTTCACTTTAATTGGAGTTCATATGCGATTGATAACTTCAATCTTAGTTTTGATCTTTTGGACATATTTTCTGTACTTGACGAATTTGAGGTTTCCTTCGGCTGTAATAAATTCTCATCATGATTAGATGATTTTGTACTGTTAGACAATAATTATACCCTCTTATATTTTTAATACTAGTACAGATTCAATTATTGTTTTATGTCAAGTAGTACTTTTAGTTATTTTTTCTCCCATGCCATGATATGTATTTATCAAATTCTTTCTTACATGCGATCCTTGTTCCATGTTTTCTTTTCTTAGATAGTGGCCCGTTGGGATACACTCATGGTTTATGTATTTTCTTTGCTTTGTATGCACTTACGTTACATGTCACTTCTCTGCTTGCATGATGGTGGCCCGGCATGGTGCACTCATGCTAAACGTATCTTCTCTACCTATATTAGATAGTGACCCATTGTAGTGCACTCTGGTACATGTCTTTCTTTGTTTACATGATTGTGACCCATTGTGGTGTACTCTTGAATATGTCTTTACATGCTAACATGATAGTGGCCCGTCGTGGCGCAATCTTAACAAGCAACCTTAGCATGATAACTCTTGATAGTGGTCCATTGTGGCGCACTCTTGATATGACAAGTAAACCTAATATGACATGCTTAATTAAGATGCTGTTGTGATGACTATTTTCTTTGGTAATATACAACTCTTTTGGACACCGTGGTTGAATGTATTGTGTATGCGTGAACAGGCTACATGTCTCGTCGACATCATATCTAGGACATGAATTTTTGGTTACTACGGTCAGGGATTCATAATAAATCTGACTAGGTTAATGACTAGATTGATCAAGTAGTTCATATAGAGAGATTTCCCAATTACAGGCGATCCCGTTATCTGAGCGTCTCAAGTGGACTTGTAGCCTGCCGACGAATAGGGCGCATTTCTAGCACACTGTCATGTGTTACACCAATCAAGCTACCTGATAACTCTCTTAGGGTACATTTGTCTCCTGGACGATTGTCACGCCCCAGAACCAGAATACTGGAGAGCGGGGGGCAGACATAGGCAGCTACGTATATGAAATGGGATCCATCTCGCTATACGGTCACGGCTGTCTAGATACATGAGGGTTTATCTACAAGCCAGCAGTCTCTTAAGGTCATGAACAAGCCTATTGTCTCAATAACAAGCAAGTAAGTAAAAGTCACAAGATGTATGATCATTAAATATACAATAGTAAGGCGTCCCAAACATTACATATTCTGTTGATCATGAAGCTTGTCGTTACAAAATGTTAGGACTAGCAAGAGTTTAGTCATACATGATCAACCCTAGGATTTGTTAATCATGTTACAGCCCGTAGGCAGACAGTAAGTAAAGTGCAATCGAGCTAAACAGGTGCTCGCCGGCTAAACGCCTCAAAAGAATTTTTTTACAATAAAGTGAAAGATCAAAAATAAACCCACTCGTTGCCAGGGTTCCGTCTAGTGGCCACCATCTGGCTGGAAGGTCGGTAGATCCTCTGGAGCTGCTCCGAAATCTGGCCACAAAAAACCAGCTGGGTCAGACCCCAGAAAGAGCAAGAGCCACAAAGGAGGCTTCACTTAGGAACTAAAACCAGCAATCAGCACAAGAGTATAAATAAAGTAAGAACTGGAAATAATAAAAATACATCAGGATGATATACGACGAGATAACCATGGAACTATTCAGATAACCAGGTTACAACCCGTAAACCAAACAAGGACCGGAGTTGTAACCCTTCGTCTGAACAGAACTTGGATTCTCACCATTTATCGATAAAATAAATACAAGCATTCTGGTCATGCAGTAATCTGGAACAGAATCAGGACAAGACTAGACTGGTTAGACTCCATCCAATCATTTTACGTCCAAACAAGAACTACGGCTTGATACTTTAACTAACTAGGGTTGTCACAAGCCTAATTACTAACAAGATAAAGTAAGATTATTCCACAGCCACAAGCCCTGCAGACCATCCAGGTTACCCGGGTTGAAAGATTAGGGTTGAATTCAGGTGGGTACATCGTCCAGGAAATGCATGTACCCTTAGGTAGCTTGAAGGGTGCAACACATGATAGTGTGCTGGAAATGTGCCCTACTCGACGGCAGGCTACAGATCCCAAGGCGTGTCCAGGTAACGGAATTGCCTGTAGCTGGGAGATCTGTTTATGACTAATGTATTAATCTAGTTATTTTGTCTTAGTCCATTTCAGTAGGTACTCCTGACCGTGGTACTCAGGAGTCCCCTCCTAGACATGATGCAAGACAGGACTGGATTATTTGTACAAGCATAATCGCCCACGGTGTCCAGGATTAATTATATAGGTCATGTCATGTCAGGTAGCCGTCACAACAGCTGTTCAAGATAAATCATGTCAGGTTTAACATGTCCAGTTTACTGGTCAGGAGTACGCCACGATGGGCCACTATCAGGTCATGTCAGGTTAGTCATGCCAGGAGTGCACCACTACGGGTCACTGTCAGGTCATGCTCAATTATCATTTCTAAACATATTAAATAAGTTCATGATTATCAAGTTCATGACAAAAGGCGTAAGGATATAAAATGGGCATAAAATATCTAATAAAATATCGATATGCAGGGCTATAGGAGAGCCATGAGGCTAAGGCATATGCGTCCAGGAATGATCTCATGCGGATGGAAGAGAACAACCCATGCGGCTGAATAGGGTTAGGCGCATGCGGCTAAAAAGGGAACGGCTTATACGGTCAAAGGGGTATCAGTCATATACGGCTCGGAGATCCACTCAGTCATGCGGCTGAGAAAGGCAAGACATATACGGTCAGGAGGATAGGGAACTCATGCGGCTGGCTGACCAATCAAGTACATACGGCCGGGAAGGAGCAACCCATACGGTTACGGAAAGCAATGACTATGCGGTCAAGGGAAGCAAACCCATGCGGCTGGGAGACTGCGGTCTATGCGGCTCGCGAGTGTTGAGTTCATGCGGCTCAGGGTTGCTGGAAATCCATGCGGTCAGGAAGGACCGTGCCTCAGTCATGCGGCTGAGAATGAATACTTGTCGCATGAACTTGTCATACGGTCAAGTCAAGGCAATAGCGCATGCGGTTGGAACTGACTTGCCGCATAGATGTTCATGCGGTCAAGTGCTACCATGCGGCTCGGGACTGTACTTCTTCTCCAAATTTCCGAGAAGAAGTACACCATAAGCCATGGCTTCCAAGCTGCATAACTCTATCATCCGGAGCCCAAATCCGAACTTCCATAGGTCAAAATAGGGTAGAACAAAATTCTCTACAACATGGAACCATCAAAACTCGGAAATAACAAGATTAAGTAGATCAAAATCTAAGAAATCCCAAAATAATGTAAATATAGATCTATAAGAATCTAGCCATAAAAAGTGAAAATGCCAAGTTCTAAAGTAAGTTAAAATGCTGTAAGAAAGAAAATAAAGTAATAAAATTAGAGTTCCTCCATGAAGCAAGTTGTACTTGCCTAGACCTCTCTCTCTCCCTCTCTCTGGTAGGTAAAGAATTAATGGAGGAGAGAAAGAGAGTAATGAAGAGAGAGAATGGAAGAATGTGTTAATAAATGGTAGTGGTGGTGGTAGGTAGGGGGTTCACCCTTGGTTCATAATGAACCAATAGCAAATTCCAAACCGAACCAAGCCAACCTGAACCAAGAATAACCAAGCCAAACCAAACCAAGGAGATATGCAAACACAAGATAAAATACGTATACGTATTCCAAATACGTAATACGAACAACAGACATTACAGCGATGTACCCACTATTATATGTACATGGGATACATTTTTCTCCTGGGCGATGTATCTGCTACAAATTCTTGCAACTTGCGTCTGGATAACCTGGATAGTTGCGGGACTTGTGACTGTAGGAATATCTCGTTGCATCTTGTTAGTAACTAGGCTTTTGATAATCCTAGTTAGCTAATGTATCAAACCGTACTCATTGCTTGGTCATGTTTGATGGATGGAGTCAGTCCAGTTCAGTCTAGTTTTGTCTAGGCAGTGTCCGTATGTTTATTTTAGTACATCATTATTTATGCTTTACTTTTGTCGATAAATGATTAGAGACGAAGTTCTGTTCAAGAGAAGGGTTACAATTCCGATCCTTGTTTGGCTTACAGACTGTAATTCGACTTTCGAAATAGCTCCCATGTCATCTTATCATTGTCGTTCTATAATTATCACAGGCTCTCATGCCCTAGTTACATAACATGCTCACAAGTCTCAGTTATCTAACATGCTCACATGTTCCACTTATCGTACATGTTCGCATGTACCATTTCTCTTACAAGGTTTAGCTATATAACAAGTTCTCTGTTTAATTCACAAGTCCACAGTTTACATTATGTAACATGTTAATTACTTTATGCTCCATGATGCTTTACTTATTGTCTTTCTAGGTTCAGGATAAGTACATTGGTAGTGCATGAGTCTCGATCTGTTTTTACTTAATTATATCTCTAACTATTGTAATGTTAGCTATTGCTGGTTTTAGTTCATAGTTTGGCTTCCTTTGTGGTACTTGCTATTTGGGGGTCTGACTCCACTGGTTTTGTTTGGCCAGATCTGATAGAGGAGACCAAGGGATCTTTCGCACCATCTACTCGACGGTGACTATCCGGAGCACCAGAATACCTGAGTGGGTTTATTGTTTCATTTTCCTACTTGATACGTACATTATTCTTTTGTGGTATTTAGCCTCCGAGTACGTGTTTAGCTAGTGTTTTAGTTTATGATATTTAGCCTACAGGCCTAAACATGATCTGCATATTCTAAACTATAGCTAGAGCTTATCATGTATGACTATTACTCTTGCTAGTTCTCTATTTTGTATGACTAGCTTCATGATCATCCATGTATAAATGGTTTGGAATGCTTTACTATTGCATGTCTGATGATCATACTTCTTGCTCTTTGTATAATTGCCTGTGATTGAGATACCTAGGATTGCTTGACCAAGGATCGACTGTTGGCTTTTAGAAGTAACCCCCATGTCTTGATAGCTTATATGTGATTTTAGAGTACTGGCGTACTTTGGTATTACGTAGCTGGCCTTGTCCGTCCCTACTTGCCAGTATTCTGGTTCTGGGCGTGACACAGATTTTAGTAGTGGCCTATTCAGGTATGATTTATGAGATATGTGGGAGTTACAGATTTAGTTATCTCAGTCACAATTATCCCTTATTGATATCCTTCATATTATTCTCTATTTTTGATCCTTTGACCTGATATTTGCCTTGATCGTTGATCTCTCCTGTTCCTTCGATTTGCTCCTTGTATCCTTTAACTTTCAGGGATACTGTTCCTAATCCTTCCGATTACCTTATTTGGGTTATGCCGATGGCAGGTCAGCAATCTTCTGTCAGGCCAGTTGTGGAGGATTAGTCTCAGCATTAAGATACAGAGTCGAAAGTTGACTCGAGGGCAGAGATGTCAGTCCATGCCGATCATCTAGTTGTGCCCGTACAGTCAGCAGTCCGAGCGGAGGTAGTTCCAGATCAGGCCGATGTACCTCACTCATAGGGATTATCAAGGAAATAATGGAGTCACAACAACGACAAGATCTTATTCTCCAGCAGAGTATCCAGATGTTGATAGATCGTAGTAGGCAAGGAATACCAGAAGTATTTCAAGCCAAGGACTTACAGCCAAAGGGAGTACATATTGGATCCAGGCTGTACCAGTCATCCAGCCAGTCAGCATATCGAGTCCGACCTACCATAAAGGCAATACGAGAGCAATAGCATATAGCCAGGAGGACCGAATCTAGAACTGAAGGTCATAAGAGGTACCATTCACTCGTATGTGGCATTTTATATCGACGTCCATTACAGGTACCAGCAGACCAACATCCATACAAGCACCAGGAGTTATCGACCGTATGTTCCTTCTGTGAAAGGGAAGGGCACACTCATCTTACTTGTCGAAGGGCTAACCTTCTATATTTAGCGTACGGATCACCAGACCACATGATAAGGATTTGTCCCCGGAGGAGTTCAGTTGGATATTCATCCTTCCAGCCTTCCAACCAGCAGGTACCAACGCTAGTTCAGCAGAGGCGAGCTTAGAGGCCTTCGTCGACATAATCCCATGTATTACATCAGGAGAGGCCTCAGCAGTATTGGCAGGCCCTGGCTCAGAGGCAGCAAGACCAGCAACAATATCAAGCAGAACAAGTAGCATGTACCTATTATGGCAAGTTGGGACATCACAGATTAGTTTATCGGATGGCCAATAGGCGATGCTTTCGCTATGGAGCGGAGGACATTCACTTAGCACTTGCCCATATCCGACATCTCGAGGACGACCAGCTACACCAGATGTACCACTATAGTCCTTTCAGTCGCCTTAGTCATCACCTCCAGAAGTGGATGAGCAGTTAGGGCCAATACTAAATGTTTAGCCATTGGCACAGTACCCACCACCATCGTGGGCTCAGAAGATCAGGCAGCTCAGAGGACAGTTGAATGTGCAATACCAGGAGTAGCTGTAGTATCAGCATAAAGATAATACCTTGGGTGTCTCAGGTACCCTCTTCATGGTCTTCTTTTTGTTATGACCTTTGGATCTATCTTTAAGTAGCAGTCCAGGTAGTGGCAATATATCTTGGGTTCTTGTCGGCGGCCTTTTCTTTTCCCGATATCAGGAGTACAACGGTCGACTTGACTTATTCGATGAATGGATGAGAGTTTCTTGTCACTCTTCTGTCTTCGTATTTTGAGATACATGATATCTATCACGTGTCTCAACTACGATGATATGTCCTGGGTAGTGTCATGTCTTAGACTAAGTCATTGGTATCGACTTACTTTGAGACTTGACTATTATCTATTTTGGAGTCAGCGTAGGCCAGCGGGGACATTGGTCCGTACACAACTGACTCAGGAGACCTATTTGTTCATATACATCTAGCCCTTCTGTATTGTGGTTGTGTTATTGCTTACACATTTATTTATATTACTGTTGCCTTCATTTACAGATATGCCATGCCTTGTTTGATTTAGATAGTTATATTTTGTTGAGCTTTTATTTTGGTTATCTTGCTCGACTAGCTTTAGGAAATTCCGAGGATGGAATTTTTCTAAGGATGGAAGAGTTGTGAGACTCGTCTCACAGTATCGGTATTTATATACTGATACGTACTTTTATACTGTATTTCGTATTTTATTGGTTTGCGGAACATTTTAAATTTTTTCCAAATTATAGATTTTCTCCTTGACCGACATATCACCAGTGTACCATTGTATGCCGACGGCTTGCATGTCCCTCCCGTTTTTTGTTATATATATTTTTAGTGTACGTATACGGAATTCTGGCCCTTGTCAAGTGACCCATATTTTGACTTGTCTTCTTAGCCTTGCTTTGATTTAATTTTGACTTGGTTTAATTTGATTTGGTTCAACTTGGCATGACTTGGATTGGTTTAATTGGTTTGAGATGAGAGGGTTTTATATAAAAACCCAACTCCTCTCTCTCCTCTACTATTTTCATTCTCTTCATCTTCTTCCTCTTCATTTCTCCTCCAACCTAAGGCAAGTACATCTTGCCTAATATTGGACAAATATTATTTTGTTTGTTCTAAACTCTTTTCTTATATGATTCTAAGCATCTTTAGAACTTGACATTTTTTATTTTGGTAGATAAATTCTTGTAGATCTAAGTTTACTTTATTTTTTATTTTTCTTGGTTTTGATCTATCAAACTTACTTGTTTTCAAAAACTAATTGTTCCATGTGGTAGAAAATTTGATTCTATCCAATTTTGACCTTTGAAAAGTTAGATTTCGGCTTATTTTGAGAAAATTATGGCCAAAGCAAGTTTTGGACATCTTCTATGTTAATCTGTCTTGGTTCTGGCAGGGAAGATGACTAGTGCTGGCCGCATAGCTGCATACTGCTGGCCGCATATATGCATAGTGCCTGGTCGCATAGTGCTGGTCGTATAGCTGTATACTGCTGGCTGCATAGATGCATAGTGCTTGGCCGCATAGCTGCATACTGCTGGCCGCATAGATGCATAGTACCTAGCCCATAGTGCCAGTCCGTATAGATTGTAATGACCATTGTTCGTATTACGTATTTTAGTATACGTGTACGTATTTGGACTCGTATTGCATGTCTCCCTGCTTGAATTGTTTTGGCATTTCATTGCTTGGTTCATCTTGGTTCGGTTCGGCTTGTTGGCTTGGTTCAGTTTTGTTGGAGAACCAACCCACCTACCTACCACCACCATCACCATTTATTAACCCCCACTCTTTTCTCTCTCCTTATTTACTCTTGTTCTTTCTCACCATTACTCCTCACCTACCTGAGAGAGAGAGGGAGAGCTTAGGCAAGTGCATCTTGCTTCATGGAGGAACCCAAGTTTTATTGTTCCATTTTCTTCCTCTCAAGATTCTAACCCACTTTAGTACTTAGCGTTTTTAATTTCCATGGCTAAATTCATGTAGATCTAAGTTTATTTCGTTTACAGATTTATTAGGTTTTGATCTGTTTAACCTTGTTATTTCTAAGTTTTGAGGGTTCCATGTTGTAAAAATTTTTATTCTGCCCCAATTTGACCAATAGAAGTTCGGATTTGGACTCTAGATGACGAATCTATGGAGCTTGGAAGCATGGCTTCATGGTGTTCTTCTTCTCAGAAATTGGAGAAGAAGGACAGTACTTGACCGCATGACTATTTCATACGGCAAGTGTTCTTCCTTGTCGCATAGACAAATCCAGCCGCATGGCCATTTAATTGAATATTTAATTGAGTTGGCCGCATAAGCTCCAATGCATTAGCAATGTTGCTTGCATGCTTATTTTAGTTGGCTGCATATGCACTGTTGCATGGCCTTTGTAAGTAATTGCTTGCATGCTTATTTTAGTGAGCTGCATATGCTTTTCCCCACCCAATTATAGTGCTCAGCCGCATATAGGCTTGGCATTTGCATGCATTAGCAAATAGTGCTTAGCCGCATATGGCCATTTGAAAAGTTTGCCGTATGGGAACATTTCCTAGCCGCATATGGCCATTGGCTCAATATCTGGCCGCATATGCTTTTCCCCCTCATCTATTTAAAAGCTTAGCCGCATATTGCTTGCATTTAATGAGCCGCATATGCTTTGCTAGGAACACTTGGCCGCATGGCCTATGCATGCATTTGTATTTGTGCTTGCATGCTTATATTTAATGCATGCATTTGCATTTGTTCTTGCATGCTTATATCAGCTTGCATGCATATGGCCATTTCATTAATATATATTTAATTTTTATATCAGCATGCATGCTTATATATTAATCTTGGCCGCACATGGCCAATGTCATGTTATATTTAATGCATGCATGTAAGCATCAGCTTGCATATATTAATTGGCCGTATGCCATGTTATATTTAATGCATGCCATGTTATACTTAGGTGCATGCATGCTTATATAGTGTTATAGCCGCATAGGCCATTATAGGAATTTTTGGCCGCATATGACCTTTTGAGGAATTCCTGGCCGCATATGGCCTTTTGAGGAATTCCTAGCCGCATATGGCCATTTAAGGAATTCCTGGCCGCATAGGCCCTTATTAAGTTGCATGGCCGCATAGGCCATTGATATATTGCTTGGCCGCATGCATGCTTATTAGCTGGCCGCATAAGCATTAATTTGCGTGGCCCTTGTTTGCTGCTTGCTGCATGGCAATTATTTGCCTGGCCGCATATGGCAAGTTTAGCTGGCCGCATGGCCTTAGCTAATTGCATGGCCGCTTGCATGCATGTGCATTAGCTTTAATTGCTTGCTTGCATGGCCTTGCATACATTTGCTTTCAAGCTTATTAGCATTAAATTAATTACTTGTATTTGTTTGCATGCTACTTGCTGGCCGCATATGGCCCAATTTTTCGGAGCCGTATGATTCCTCCACAGCACTTGTCCCAGCTAATATTTAAATACTACTTGTATGCTTGTACTATTAATTTTAAGTGTGTTCCCTGATACGATGGTGACCCATTGTGATGCACTTTTGACAAATAACATGACATGATAGTGGCCCGACATGGCGCACTCCTGACAGTAAACTGGACATGATAAACTTGACATGATAAACCTGACATGATATATTTTGATATGCTGTTGCGACGGCTAGCTTGACATGGCAAGAATGAATGACCTGGACACCGCGGACGATTGTGCTTGTACAAATGAACCCGTCTTGTCTTGCATCATGTCTAGGACAGGGACCCCTGAGTACCACGGCCAGGGATACCTACTGTAAATGGCTGAGGCTAATAACTAGAATAATTCAGTAGTCATGAGAGATTTTTCCAGTTACAGGCGATCCCGTTATCCCGGCCACCATTGTTGGACTTATAGCCTGCCGTCGAGTAGGGCACATTTCCAGCCCACTGTTATTTGGGGCACTTTATGGCACAAGTTCTATGCACGCTGTCATGTGTTGTACACCAAGCCACCTAACAATTCTTGATAACTGCTTAATGAATCCAAGTCGCCTGGATAACCTGGATTAGCTGCAGGGCTTGTGGCTGGAGGAACATCTCATTGCATATTACTAGTAACTAAGGCTTGTGATAACCCTAGTTAGTTAAAGTATCAAGTCGTACTTATTGCTTGGCCATGATTATTGGATGAGGCATAACCAGTCTAGTCTTGTCTTGATCCTGTATAAGATTGTTACCTGACCTGATTTCTTTATTTATCTTACCGATAAATGGTGGGAAACCAAGTTTCGTTCATACGAAGGGTTACAACCCCAGTCCTTGTTTGGTTTACGGATTGTAACCTGGTTATCTGAATAGTTCCATGGTTATCTCGTCGTATATCATCCTGAATTTTTCCATATTCCCAGTTCTTACTATTTATTTATGTTTTGTGCTAATTTGCTAGTTTTAGTTCCTAAGTGAAGCCTCCTTTGTGGCACTTGCTCTTTCTGGGATCTGACCCAACTGGTTTTGTATGGCCAGATTTCGGAGCAGCTCCAGAGGATCTACCAACTTTTCAGCCCGATGGTGACCACCAGGCGTAACCAGGGCAACGAGTGGATTATTTTTGTCTCTCCCACTCTATTGTAAAAATTTTATTTTGAGGCATTTAGCTGGCGAGCACATGTTAGCTCGTATTGCATACCTTATTACTGTCTGCCTACGGGCTGTAACATGATTAACAGATCCTAGGGTTGATCATGTATGACTAAAATTCTTGCTAGTCTTCACATTTTGTAACAACTAGCTTCATGATCAGCTAAATATATAATATTTGGGACGCCTTACTATTGTATATTTGGTGATCTTACATCTTGTAACATTTACTTACTTGCTTGTAATTGAGACACTAGTCTTGTTCATGACCATAAGAGACTGATGGCTTATAGTTAAACCCTCATATATCTAGACAGCCGTGACCGTATGGTGAGATGTATTCCATTTCATTATACGTAGCTGGCTATGTTCGCCCCCGCTCTCCAGTATTCTAGTTTTGGGGCGTTACATGGTTTAAGTGGTGGCCCATGCAGGTCTTATAAATCAAGATATGTGAGGGTTTACGGAATAGATGTCTCAATCACTACTCGCCTTTGATCTCTGTTCGTATCCTCTAAATCCCTGACATTCTTGTCCTGATCTCATATTTGTATCTTTGATCCGTCCCGGTCCTTCCTTATTGTTTCCTATGTCGTCTTCTTCAGCAGCATTGTTCCTGGACCTGCCGATCAGCAAGGCGAAGCACCTTCCGTGGACCAGCAGCAACAAAAGGATCAGCACCAGCACCAGTACAACAGTAGTACCAGCCTCCGAGGCTATTGCCGCCTCAGGCACAAGTCTTCCAGCAGCAGAGACCCCAGCAGTATGTCCATGTCCAAGATCAGATTCAGAATCGACAGAGAGGTTCCTAGCAGAATATGTTCCCTCTTTCTCATGCCTTCAAATTCCTTGCTTGTACGATTGATTGTTTGATTGATTGCTTAGTATAGCTTGTCCTTGCATCTCTAGCCTCTTGATTAAATTTTGAGGACGGAATTCTTTTAAGGAGGGTAGAGTTGTAATGACCATTGTTCGTATTACGTATTTTGGTATACATGTACGTATTCGAACTCATATTGCATGTCTTCCTGCTTGAATTATTTTGGCATTTCATTGCTTGGTTCATCTTGGTTCGGTTCGGCTTGTTGGCTTGGTTCGGTTTTGTTGGAGAACCAACCCACCTACCTGCCACCACCATCACCATTTATTAACCCCCACTCTTTTCTCTCTCCTCATTTACTCTTCTTCTTCCTCACCATTACTCCTCACCTACCTGTGAGAGAGAGGGAGAGCTTAGGCAAGTGTATCTTGCTTCATGGAGGAACCCAAGTTTTATTGTTCCATTTTTTTCCTCTCAAGATTCTAACCCACTTTAGTACTTACGTTTTTAATTTCCATGGCTAAATTCGTGTAGATCTAAGTTTATTTCATTTACATATTTCTTGGGTTTTGATCTGTTTAACCTTGTTATTTCCAAGTTCTGATGGTTCTATGTTGTAGAGAATTTCATTCTGCCCCAATTTGACCTATGGAAGTTCGGATTTGGACTCTGGATGACGAATCTATGGAGCTTGGAAGCATGGCTTTATGGTGTTCTTCTACTCAGAAATTGGAGAAGAAGGACAGTACTTGACCGCATGACTATTTCATGCGGCAAGTGTTCTTCCCTGTCGCATGGACAAATCCAGCTGCTTGGTCATTTAAATAAATATTTAATTGAGTTGGTCGTATAAGCTCCAATGCATTAGCAATGTTGCTTGCTTGCTTATTTTAGTTGTCCGCATATGCACTGTTTTATGGCCTTTGCAAGTAATTGCTTGTATGCTTATTTTAGTGAGCCGCATTTGCTTTCCCCTCCCCATTATTGTGCTCAGTCGCATATAGGCTTGGCATTTGCATGCACTAGCAAATAGTGCTTAGCCGCATATGGCCATTCCAAAAGTTTGCCGCATGGGAACATTTCCTAGCCGCATATGGCCATTGGCTCAATAGCTGGCTGCATATGCTTTCCCCCCTCCTCCATTTAAAATCTTAGTCGCATATTGCATGCATTTAATGAGCCGTATAAGCTTTGCTAGGAACACTTGGCCGCATGACCTATGCATGCATTTGCATTTGTGCTTGCTTGCTTATATCAGCTTGCATGCATATGGCCATTTCATTAATATATATTTAATTCTTATATCAGCATGCATGCTTATATATTAATCTTGGCCGCACATGTCCAATGCCATGTTATATTTAATGCATGCTGCAAGCATCAGCTTGAATATATTAATTGGCCGTAAGCCATGTTATATTTAATGCATGCCATGTTATACTTAGGTGCATGCATGCTTATATAGGGTTATGGCCGCATAGGCCATTATAGGAATTCCTAGCCGCATACGGCCTTTTGAGGAATTCCTGGCCGCATATGGACATTGATATATTCCTGGCCACATATGGCCATTTGAGGAATTCCTAGCCGCATAGGCCCTTATTAAGTTGCATGGCCGCATAGGCCATTGATATATTGCTTGGCCGCATGCATGCTTATTAGCTGGCCGCATAAGCATTAATTTGCATGGCCCTTGTTTGCTGCTTGCTGCATGGCAATTATTTGCCTGGCCGCATATGGCAAGTTTAGCTGGCCGTATGGCCTTAGCTAATTGCATGGCCGCTTGCGTGCACGTACATTATCTTTAATTGCTTGCTTGTATGGCCTTGCATGCATTTGCTTGCAAGCTTATTAGTATTAAATTAATTACTTGCATTTGTTTGCTTGCTACTTGATGGCTGCATATGGCCTATTACTTGCTAGCCGTATATGGCCCAATTTTCCTGAGCTGTATGATTCATCCACAGCACTTGCCCCATCTAATATTTAATTACTACTTGCATGCTTGTGCTATTAATTTTAACTGTGTTCCCTGACACGATGGTGATCCATTGTGGTGCACTTTTGACAAATAATATGACATGATAGTGGCCCGACGTGGCGCACTCCTGACAGTAAACTGGACATGATAAACTTGACATGATAAACCTGACATGATATATCTCGATATGCTCTTACGACGGCTAGCTTGACATGGCAAGAATGAATGACCTGGACACCGTGGACGATTGTGTTTGTACAAATGAACCCGTCTTGTCTTGCATCATGTCTAGGAAAGGGACCCCTGAGTACCACGGGTAGGGGTACCTACTGTAAATGGCTAAGGCTAATAACTAGAATAATTCAGTAGTCATGAGAGATTTTTCCAGCTATAGGTGATCCCATTATCCCGGCCACCATTGTTGGACTTGTAGCCTGCCGTCGAGTAGGGCACATTTCCAGCCCACTGTCATGTAGGGCACTTCATGAAACAAGTTCTATGCATACTGTCATGTGTTGCACACCAAGCCACCTAACAATTCTTGATAACTGCTTAATGAATCCAAGTCGCCTGGATAACCTGGATTAGCTGCAGGGCTTGTGGCCGGAGGAACATCTCATTGCATATTGCTAGTAACTAAGGCTTGTGATAACCCTAGTTAGTTAAAGTATCAAGCCGTACTTATTGCTTGGCCGTGATTGTTTGATGAGGCATAACCAGTCTAGTCTTGTCTTGATCCTGTCTAAGATTGTTACCTGACCTGATTTCTTTATTTATCTTGCCGATAAATGGTGGAAAACCAAGTTCCGTTCAGACGAAGGGTTACAACCCTGGTCCTTGTTTGGTTTACGGGTTGTAACCTGGTTATCTGAATAGTTCCATGGTTATCTCGTCGTATATCATCCTGAATTTTTCCATATTTCCAGTTCTTACTATTTATTTATGTTTTGTGCTAATTTGCTGGTTTTAGTTCCTAAGTGAAGCCTCCTTTGTGGCACTTGCTCTTTCTGGGATCTGACCCAGCTGGTTTTGTATGGCCAAATTTTGGAGCTGGTCCAGAGGATCTACCGACTTTCCAGTCCGATGGTGACCACCAGGCGTAACCAGGGCAACGAGTGGGTTATTTTTGGCTCTTCCACTCTATTGTAAAATTTTAATTTTGAGGCGTTTAGCCGACGAGCACCTGTTAGCTCGTATTGCATACCTTATTACTGTCTGCCTACGGGCTGTAACATGATTAACAGATCCTAGGGTTGATCATGTATGACTAAAATTCTTGCTAGTCTTCGCATTTTGTAACGAATAGCTTCATGATCAGCTAAATATGTAATGTTTGGGACGCCTTACTATTGTATATTTGGTGATCTTACATCCTGTAACATTTACTTACTTATTTATGATTGAGACACTAGGCTTGTTCATGACCATAAGAGACTGATGGCTTATAGTTAAACCCTCATATATCTAGACAGTCATGACCGTATGGTGAGATAGATTCTATTTCATTATACGTAGCTGGCTATGTTCGCTCTCGCTCTCTAGTATTCTGGTTCTGGGGCGTTACATAGATGCATAGTGCTGGTCACATAGTGCCAGTTTGCATAGATGCATAGTACTGGCCGCATAGTGCCAGTCCGCATAGATGTATATTGTTGGCCGTATAGTGCCAGTCCGTATAGATGCATAGTGCTGGCCGTATAACTGTATAGTGCTGGCCGCATAGATGCATAGTACCTGGCCGTATAGTACCAGTCCGCATAGAGGCATAATGCTGGCCGCATAGTGCCAGTCCTGTCACTACCAAATTTTTGCTTGTGGGTATTTTGGTCATTTGGTGAATTTTTGAATTTATTTTGAATTATTGAATTGGTGATTTCTATTTTTGACTTTAGCTAATTGAGACTTATTAGACTAACCTAGAAGTTGACCCTAGCTAGGGTGACTTGGTTAGCAATGGTGTGACCCTAGTCTAACTTAAGTCAACCCTAATTTAGTCACTTAGAATCTAGTTTTAAATATGAGAAATTAAGAATAGGTTCATGACTTATGACTTGTGATTTTAATTCCATGACTTATGAACTTAGTCCATATGCCCATTAGTAAAACCCTAACCTTAACCAAGCCCATACATGGCCGGCCAACCTAGGAATCCCCCCCTATTTAATATCATTTCCTTGTTCTTGCCTCTTTTGTGCTCAACCCACTTCTTCAAAGGAAAGGTAAATCCCTAACTTCCCAAATTCCTATTAAAGCCATTTTAATTCCTTTTTCATCCAAATCTTTTACAATAGTTTCTAATCACCCTCTATTTGATGTTCATGGAGAGTGATTTCAGTTTTTGTGCAATTTGGAGGATTTGGCTAGCAACGGGAACCGTTTGATTTGGGGCATTTCCTTGATCCTTGCAACCTATAGGTAAACCCTTCAAATTTTATTTAAATTCTGTTTTTCTTGCATTGTAGCCTAGATCTAGGTGTCCCCTAGCTGTAGTGAAGGTTTGGTGTCATTTGCATGTGGTTTCGTGTCCGTATCGGACACGTATCCATTTTCTAGTCTAGGTGTTTGATGAAATGCCACCCAATCTTTTGTGCTGTTTTTGAAAATGTTTTTGAATGGATTTCTATATCTATGGTTTGTCTTTAAATTCATGTCTTTGGTCTGTGGTTTTGGAGTCGTGTCGTGTCCACACGAGGACATGAACACACTACACAGACCCGTACGCACTGTCCTGCTGCTCGGGGCCTCGTGCTCACTGCAAAGGACACGTGGCGGCCTGAGTTTTAGCGTCGAGGAGGGGGCACTGACTGACATGTCAGCCCCCAAGCCTCACGACCAATGGTGTCGTGTCGGACACGCAGGGTCGCGTGCATGGGGAATGCACTGTCGCGCGTAAGCGTGCGTTGGGCTCCTGATATGGGTCTTGTATCCGTGATGGATACGATGGGGACACGTGGCAGGCTGCCTGGGGTGTAGCCCTATCCTAGGCGAACCTCCAGACACGAGCACGTGTCCTAGTTTGTATTGTGTCGTGTCTACGAATGTTGTGAACACACGCACGAGGCTGTGCACTCAGCAGTGTTCGTGTATGTGTTCTGCATGTTTGGATACGTCTGTGTCCACTTGGTTGGACACAGACACTATGATTGACACATACACATATAACACATGGTTTACCAACCATTAAATCAGGTTATTAACATGTTTTTAATTGTCGATTTGCATTTTCTCCAATTTACTGATACATGACTCACTGTTTCCTGATTTCTGAATTTAAATATATTTTCAACCAATTTCCATGATTAAAATGCAAGAAGAAGTTCATTTACACATGTATTAGATTGTTCAAATGTTGGGTTCAAGATTAGCTTGGAGATTCATGGATTCGAATGGGTTTTGGATGTGTTAACTGTTAGGACTGTTAATGTAGACTATTAGCTAACTGTCATTTGAACTTCAAATCCTGAGAACTGTTTCCTGATAACTCACACATGAAGACTGAGATTTTGTGCACCCTATACTACCCTATCTACTTTGCCATGTTTTCCTGAGAACACTACATTCCTGTACACACATATGTGTTACACACATCCACACACAAACTGAGAATTAACACACACATACCCATCCATTTGACACACACCCACATATTACTCATTCACACATTCCCAAATTGAGAACTGCTATCTACTGAGACACACATGAACTGTCATGAACACACATATTGACACTTCCCTATATCACACATTTCCCTATCTAAACTAAACTGTCACATTGACACACACACACAAACTTATCTACTGTCAAATTGACACACACAACTGTTCACTACCCTCACACACATTGATACATTGCATTGCTACCTACTTAAATTCCTGAGAACTGGAATTCTCTGTTAACACACTGATTTCCTATGTCAGTACACACACACACACATACTTAACCATGTTGAAACACACACACACATGTATCTCTTACTCTATCTCACTATATGTAAATATATATATTATCTATATGCTTGATAATAATAATGTGGTATATATATGTTTGCCATTTATATTAATATATATATATATATACATATATATATATATATATTTTATATATATATATATATATATATATATATATATATATATATATATATATATATATATATATATATATATATATATATATAATGTGTGAAATATGTGTGATATAAACTATATGGCATATAGCCTATGGCACGTAGCCTATGTGTTGGCATGAATACACATGTGGATTGGTATTGGTAGACTGTTATGGCCTTGTGATGGTGTGTGCTGCTAGAATAGGCTGGCTAGGCTTAGTGAGACTTGTTTGGGTTAGGTTTGACCTAGTTTGACTAGTGTACTTGACTAGAGTTGAACAAAGGCTAACTTTAGCCTAGATTGTCCCCAAACATCATGTAGATGTGTTGTAGTAGTCTATTTTACTATTTTAGACATGTAGTAACTTGTACTGTTCTATAGGAGCCATACACCACTCCTCGGATAGTATATTCTCTTCGGATATTCAGGGTACCAGGCGAGTACATTCTCTGATCATTTCATATCTTGTTTAGGATTATATTTCCTATTTTAGATTACTTTACTTGATGCTGACATGTTAGTAACACGGATTAGTACTATATGGATCCCTTCTTGAGATGTTATCCCCCTCGGGAGCATCAGATACTCATGTCTCGTGTGTTTCACTTACATCATGTATCTCATGCTTCTATTATCATGAATCTTCATGTATCATCTTGTGATTCCTGTACTCTCATGAATCACAGAGCCTTCACGAATCTATTCATGAATCACTCTTTATGAGCCAAGTAGTATAGTCATGAATCTTAACGTAACTTGATTGGATCCTTGTGTATTGATTGAGAATGGGGGAGTAAAAACTAAACATGTGAATAATTCTAAAGTAGAATAGTCATGAATCACCTCTTTAGTATAGTCATGAATCACCATCCAGCTGTTCACATGTTCATCTTGTATTCTGAATCACTAGCACTGATTAGTTCTCTATCTATATTGTAGATATTTACTTACAGTCTCTCTTTTACATCATGTTGCTCTTTCAGTTTCATGTATCTTACTTTGTAGCATGATTATATTTCCTAACCTGTTATGATTTGCATGAGATGTATTGTGCTCGCTCCTGTATTGACTGGACCTGTTGAAAATATTACAGAGGATGAGGACGAGGCACTTTGTATTACCTATTACGGGACTACCCTAGAGGACTGCTGTGACCTGGACCAGCAGCAGGACCCCTTAGCAGTGGATGACATATATTTAGTCTATGATGTCTTTTTATTGTATTTACTCTGGATTACTGTATTGAGATTTGAGATGTTGTCTGGATTTGTGATATCTTAAACACTTAGACTTCTATCTGGTTGTATCTCTGTGGATTTATTTCGTTTCTTATCTATCTATCTATCTTATCGTTTTCTGCTTTAGATGTGATTTAGACTGTATTCTACTATGTCACCTCCATTCGGAGTGTATATACTGTACAGGTACCATATATTATTAGATGATTGACCTAGGACAGCGTTCTACCGCCGATACTACGGCATAGGCTGGACGTACCTACTTCTCGTGCCCTTACTTTAGGGTGCGGGTCGTGACAAGTCTACATTGCATAGTGCTGGCCGAATAGTGCCAGTCCGCATAGATGTATAGTGTCTGGCCGCATAGTGCAAGTCCGCATAGATGTATAGTGCCAATCTGCATAGTGTCAGTCCGCATAGATGTATAGTGCTGGTCGAATAGTGCCAGTCCGCATGGATGCATAGTGCAGGCCGCATAGCTGCATAGTGTTGGCCGTATAGTGCAAGGCCGTATAGATGTATAGTACTGGCCGTATAGTGCCAGTCCGCATGGATGCATAGTTCCTGGCCGCATAGTGCCAGTCCGCATAGCTGCATAGTGTCAGTCCGTATAGATGTAAAGTACTGGCCGTATAGTGCCAGTACGCATAGATGTATAGTGTCGCATAGTGCCTATTTAGGCTGTTTTATGCCCTATTGGCTGATTTATGGCCAAAATTTCTCCCAACTCCTAACATGAAAGTTGTAGATCTTTGTCTTGGCTTCAAAAATCTTTATGGTTCACTTTAATTGGAGTTCATATTCGATTGATAACTTCAATCATAGTTTTGATCTTTTGGGCATGTTTTCTATACTTGACGTTTTTGAGGTTTCCTTCGACTGTAATAAATTCTCATCATGATTAGATGATTTTGTACAGTTAGAGAATAATTGTACCCCTTATATTTTTAACACTAGCACTGATTCATTTATTATTTTATATCAAGTAGTACTTTTAATTATTTCTTCTTCCATGCTATGATATGTCTTTATCAAATTCTTTCTTACATGCGATCCTTGTTGCATGTTTTCTTCTCTTAGATAGTGGCCTGTTGGGGTACACTCATGGTTTATTTCTTTTCTTTGCTTTGTATGCACTTACGTTACATGTCACTTCTCTGCTTGCATGTTGGTGGCCCGTCGTGGTGCACTCATGCTACACGTCTCTTCTCTACCTATACTAGATAGTGACCCGTTGTGGTGCACTCTGGTACATGTCTTTCTTTGTTTACATGATAGCGACCAGTCATGGTGCAGTCTTGAATATGTCTTTACATGCTAACATGATAGTGGCCCGTCGTGGCACACTCTTAACAAGCAACCTTAGCATGATAACTCTTGATAGTGGTCCATTGTAGCGCACTCTTGATATGACAAGCAAATCTAACATGACATGCTTAATCACGATGTTGTTGTGACGGCTATTCTTCTTGCTAATACAACTCTTTTGGACACCGTGGTTGAATGTATTATGTATGCGTGAACAAGCTACATGTATCGTTTGTAACATGTCTAGGACATGAATTACTGGTTACCACGGTCAGGGATTCATACTAAATCTGACTAGGTTAATGACTAGATTGATCAAGTAGTTCATATAGAGAGATTTCCCAGTTACATGCGATCTCGTTATCTGGGCGCCTCAAGTGGACTTATAGTCTGCCGACGAGTAGGGCACATTTCCAGCACACTGTCATGTGTTGCACCAATCAAGCTACCTGATAACTCTCTTAGGGTACATTTGTCTCCTGGGCGATGTACCCACTATTGTATGTACATGGGAAACATTTGTCTCCTTGGCGATGTATCCACCATAAATTCTTGTAACTTGCGTCTGGATAACCTGGATAGGTGCAGGGCTTGTGAGTATAGGAATATCTCGTTGCATCTTGTTAGTAACTAGGCTTCTGATAACCCTAGTTAGCTAATGTATCAAGCCGTACTCATTGCTTGGCCGTGCTTGATGGATGGAGTCAGTCCAGTCCAGTCTAGTTTTGTCTAGGCAGTGTCCGTATGTTTATTTCAGTACATCATTATTTATGCTTTACTTTTGTCGATAAATGATTAGAGGTGAAGTTCTGTTCAGGAGAAGGGTTACAACCCCGGTCCTTGTTTGGCTTACGGGCTGTAACTCAACTTCCGAAATAGCTTCCAAGTCATCTTATCATTGTCGTTCTATAATTATTACAGGCTCTCATGCCCTAGTTACATAATATGCTCACAAGTCTCAGTTATCTAACATGCTCACATGTTCCACTTACCGTACATGTTCGCATATACCATTTCTCTTACATAGTTTAGCTATGTCACAAGTTCTCTGTTTTATTCACAAGTCCACATTTTATATTATGTCACATGTTAGTTACTTTATGCTCCAAGATGCTTTATTTATTGTCTTTCTAGGTTCGGAATAAATGCATTGGTAGTGCACAAGTCTCGATCTATTTTTACTTAATTATATCTCTAACTATTGCTATGTTAGCTATTGCTGGTTTTAGTTCATAGTTTGGCTTCCTTTGTGGTACTTGATATTTGGGGGTTGAAAAGATGAATTTTCGTTGCCTATCACCGATATAATGGTTGAAAAACCTGTGGGTTCGAGCGCATATCTTTGATGCATGGATGGTTACTCAGGCTATAACCAAATTAAGTTGTTCCCGGATGATGAAAGACATACGTCGTTTTGGACTCCAATCGGGATATTCTGCTACACGGTAATGCCTTTTGGCCAGAAGAACGCAGGTGCTAAATACCTGTAACGTTCCAGTCCCAAAATATATAGGACTAGGAGATCATATACATGACAGCTATATATCGAGAGGACTCCAGCCCAGCTCGAGTACGTATAAGATGTCTGGTTATTCTAAATCAACTACATTTCAATCCACTAAATAATAATAAAAATGACGAATCAAATTTACTAAGGTTAATCAAACCATAATACACTGGTTCTGGAATAGATAAATGCATTAGAGTGGATCGCCAATAATATATTTATCATGAACAAGCTAGAAGAAAGATGAAGCTCGTAAAAGACTAGTCTATAATAACAGCATGAGTCAAATATATGACAAAATATAAATAAGGAAGAAGAGGATAACAACATCAACCATATATACCTGAAGTCTTGGAGAAGCACTCACATCCCACAATGTATTCTACCTTGATAATGTTAGCTAATACCTCGAGAGATCTCCAGGTCCTCAGGGGACTAACAAGATACATAAAACATGCATACTGTGACATTTTATAACATGTAAGAAAAATAGGAAAATAACTTCCAGAACAAGAATGGAGATCATATGGAAGACTCTATAGATCTTGACATGTCATATGAAAAATAATACTAAGTATAGCTGCAAATAAATCGAATAATCGTAGCCCTCCCATGGTACTTCCGGTCCTATAGCTAGTAGCTATGCCATGGTACTCCCTAACTATAGCGAGTCTCTATTTAAGCCCTGCGGTGGGTCTCCCGAGTCGAGAGTGGCTAAGTAGCCAATCCTAGTATCAGTAAAGGGTCAAGTAAAGGTAACAAAGAACACGTGATCAAGTCAAAGTATCATGGCATACATGATAAAATTAAGTCACTCAAGTGAACAACACTATCGAAGTCATGTGTAGAAATATATTAAAATAACTAATAATAAAAATAATAATAAAAATAAGTGATAACAGATAAGAAAAAAAGAAATAACTAATGCATGTAAAAAACAAGTAATGATAAAAATAAGTGATAACAGACAAGGGACATAGAAATAAGTCATGGCAAGATAGCAAATAAGTTATAAAAAATGAGACATGAACAAGAAAGAATAATAAGAGCATGCATGTAAGTAAACTGTACAAATTTGGCAAGGTATACTTGCCTGGTACAGCGCATATAACCGACAATATGTAATCAATCAATGAGCCACAAAAGTCCAACTCCTGTAAATGACTACGGATGCTGAAACTGACATCCCAAACATGTTCGACATAAGAAAAATGTTTAAGTTTGACTATCCATAAGTTCAATTCTGGACATAGACGCAAAACGGTAATTTTGGGCCAAAATAATGTCCGTCGTTGGACCCACTTTGCACTAAAAAATGTGCCAGAGCCTATGGTCTCTAAAGTTGACAAATTATATATTTACGACTCCAATTTTTTTATACTAACTCAATTATATATCCAGATTTGGATTCTGAAAAGTCGTGCACAAAATCGTCACTTGAGTCGGGTCGCAGGCCCGCCAAATTAGCGTTCCGGTCGACCTTCTCAGAATCGGACCAAACTTGGCTTACATAACCAAAAAATTGACATGAGTCCAGTGGCACAAGTATCGTCACGATGTGACGAATGCACGAAATAATTAGAATTTTTGCAAAGGGGACGATATGGTGTACCTCGACCGATACATCCGAATTCGTCGCGCACACGCAATCAATTCGAGTTTTGTCAAAGCTCACACATCCACAACATCTGTATGTACCTTTCGATGCTATCAGGTTGTGACGAAGTCGTCCAGTTTGTCGGGACGGACCACGTATCGGAATATTTCTCTTTGTATTGAAAATTGTTTTTCTTAGTTTTGTTAATCGATTTTCTCGACGCATAATCGAAAAAATTTAATTCTACAAAAAGGGTTTCGAAGACTTATAGGTTGTCTAAAACTATGTTAAAGTGGTTTTCGAAAATTATCAGTGGACTAATAAGAATCAACCTTCCAATCTCGGGATTTGAACCCAAAAACTGTTCTGTTTTCGAACAGTTTTTCATCAACTTCATATCAATTTTTTCAAACCACCTAGGGCATCTACATATAAAGTAATTGAAGGGATTTAAAGGCTTATATGTTGACTTCATACAAGAGAAGAAATATCAAAAAAATGATCAATCGTTCGTCGCAAATTTTGCTACGAAATCGTTTTTGCAGTGCTACTGCTGCTGCCTCTGTTCGTTAGGGTGTGCGCGCAGCCGGTGCTGCTACGGTGGCCGACAGCACACAAGCGGCCATGCGATGGCCGGGGAGGTCGTTGGTGATAGGTGGTGGTGCGGCGAGGGTTTAGGGTTAGGTCGCTTCTCCATCTCTCTCTATCTCCACATATATATACATATGTGAATAAAAAAATATAATACATATGTGTATAACCATATATATGTATAAAAATAGTGGCCCCAACTATATATCTACAATATATGTATAAACAAACATACAATATTTTTTTTTGGGACATTTATATTCATACATGTTATATAATAAGATTCTATTAATAGGTACATACATTTCTAACCTTATAAATAAAGTTCTAAATAATAATAAAATACCAATTCATGTATGTATATACACAATTTATATATAGATACACTAATTAGAAAAATAACGGGAATACAGTAACAGGGGAAGTTTCCCATGATAAATTTTTGTATATTATAAATTATCTTTGATATTATAAATAACTATTATTTGAAAATATCTATTAGACGATTAAGACAAATTACAAAATATATGAATAAATTATATATCGACAGGGACATCTCTCGAAGCACTACCGATCTACATGGGTTTGGATTTGGGGTCAGATAAAATTCGGGCTAATTCAGTATAACCGGATTTCCTAGAAAATCAAAAGTCTTAATAATTAATATTTAATCCACTTATAGGATCAAGTCACAACTTTGACTGGTTTTCCTAGTTAGAACACACATATGGCTCGGCTTGTCCTACCATGGCTAAACCACTAGTCAAAGCACACAACTACACTAGTAATAACAATATTCTTTGTTGATATACATCTTAAAACTTAACCGCGACTAAGGCCACACACACACACACACACACATATATATATATATATATATAGCGAGAGAGAGAGAGAGAGAATAAGGGAGGTGAGGTGCCACCCTGTTGGTCGTGGCTATGTGTCACCCTCCTATGCTATCATCATGCACCAAAAAGTGTGCAAGTGCATGATGATAGCATGGGGGGTGACATATAGCCACCTCACCGTGCGGTGGCTCCTCACCTCCCTTATTCTCTCTCTATCTCTCTCTCTCTCTATATATATATGTATATATATATATATATATATATATATATATATATATATATATATATATATATATATATATATATATATATAATATTAGGCTCTTATAAATATAATCATATTCATACAAAATTTTATTAAATCTATTTGGCTGTATAACATACAAAAATAAATTCAAAATAATTCTACCGGATCATGGCTACCTAGCATGGCTCTTCCAAGTGGGCTTGGCTAGGTTAGGGTCCAAATATATTTTCTAGTCAAAATGAAGTCTAAAAATCAACCAATGAGTCTCTTGTGCCATTCACAAATAAATATTATGTGAGATCTCGATTGAGTGGCACACCCTTGGCAATGTGCGTCGTAGACTCAAAATGGGTCAAAACCATATATTGAGTCAAGTGATCTTGATCGAAGTCGCGTTCCGAACTCACATTGGAAGTTAGGTCTAGAATTACGGTGAATAATCAAATGGCCTAAATTTGATCCGAATTTGTGTGATGTCAAAAGAATGTTAGGGGACAAGTTTGGATGGGACATGATATATCAAGTTAAAGGTGGACTCGTCTACTTCAAAACTCATGAAAGAAATTTTGAAAGATTGGCATTTCTTGTGCTACAAAAATCAAAGCTACAGAAAAGTACATCTATAGTCATAATAAAAAAATAATATAATCTAATAAATAAAAATAAACAAATAAATAAATTTTAAAAAATTAGGGTGCTTACAATCTACCCACCTTAAAAAAAAATCGTCCTCGAAATTAAAATAAGGCTCACTAACGAAAGAATCGTGCTAGTGTAACTAGAAATAGTTCAAGGGATACGCTAGGTCACTACGCTGTCTCCTAATAACTCAAGTAATAATCAATCCTAAATAATTTGGTTTTGCAACATCTTCATCGTAAAACTATAGATAGTTATCTCTAGTCGCTCTTCTTGGTACTGGCGGCCTTACAACGATCATGTTGTAGGCTTGTACTTCTAACCATATTATTATCACCACTATGTAAGTCTCTTTTCCCCTAACGAAGCCAAATGATATCTACCCATCTGTCTAATCCTAACTTTACAACTAATAGGGCATAATGGTAAACGGGTTGGGTTAGCTTATGTTTAGGTTTCTTCTTGTAGAGAGTCAATCTTTACACTAAAAACTACCGGTCTATTCTTGATCAAGTGACAACCGTAAGAGCATAACCTAGTATGATCATTTTTTTTTCAATACTGAGGGCGTCTACCCACCTTTGGTCATACTACCCTATAAAACACATGATACCCTAAAATTTTATAACCCTAGCACACTAGTTGCAAAAATCCATACCACTAGATATCTATGGCATACGATATCTCTACTCCCATCCTATCCAAAATTCAATAAGAAAAATAATTTATATTATAACTTAAGAATTTATGATAAATTCTATAAAACACGATAATTCTTTACTCTGAAATAGGAAGGGACAAGAAGCAATGGCACGAAAAAACAAAAGAAGAATAGTCGAGTTCATATACAAAGTTCAAGGATGATAGAGAAATTTCTAAATGAATTGTCAAGGCAGTTGTGGATTGATATTCCTAAGAGTTTAACCATATTTGCGGGCCCGTTCGGTACTGTAACATAACCGAAACGGCTAACTCGACCTGCATGGGCCACCAAAAAAATATGTAACTCCCCAATCCCAAAATACGTAGGACTAGGAGATCGTATACATGTCAGCTACGTATCGAGAGGACTCCAGCCGAGCTCGAGTATGTATAAGCTGTCTGGTTATTCTAAATCAAATGATAAAAATGATGAATCAAATGCACTAAGGTAGATCAGACCGTAATACACTGATTCTAGAATAAATAGATGCATTAGAGTTTATCCCCAAGAATATATTTATTATGAACAAGCTAGAAGAAAGATGAAGCTGGTAAAAGACTAGGCTATAATAACAGCATGCGGCAAATATATGACAAAATATAAATAAGGAAGAAAATAATAACAACATCAACCACATATACCTGAAGTCTTGGAGAAGCACTCACATCCCACCATGTATTCTACCTTGATAACATCATCTAATACCTGGAGAGATCACCAGGTCCTCATGGGACTAGCAAGATACATAAAACATGTCTACTATGACAGTTTATAACAAGCAAGGAAAACAAAAAAAACTTCTAGAACAAGAATGAAGATCATATGGAAGACTTTATAGATCATGACATGTCATATGAAAAATAATACTAAGTATGGCTACAAATAAATCGAATGACCGTTGCCCTACCGTGGTACTCCCGGTCTTATAGCTAGTAGCCCTGTCGTGGTACTCTCTAACTATAGTGAGTCTCTATTGTAGCCCTACCGAATCGAGAGTGGTCAAGTAGCCAATTCCAGTATCAGTAGAGGGTCAAGTCAAGGTAACAAGGAACATGTGATCAAGTCAAAGTATCATGGCACACGTGATCAAATCAAGTCACTCAAGTGAACAACACTATCAAATTCATGTGTGGAAATATATAGAAATAACTAATGATAAAAATAAGTGATAACAGACAAGAGACATAGAAATAAATCATAGCAAGATAGAAAATAAGGAATATAAAATGAGTCATAAACAAGAATGAATAATAAGAACATGCATGTAAGTAAACTGTACAAAGTTGGCAAGGTATACTTGCCTGGTGTAGCGCATAGAATCGACAATATATAATCAATTAATAAGCCACAAAAGTTCAACTCCTGCAATCGACTCCGGATGTTGAAATAGACATCACCAACGTGTTTGGCATAAGAAAAATGTCTAAGTTTAACTACAAATAAGTCCAATTCTGGACATAGGGGAAAATGGTAATTTTGGGCTAAAATAGTATCGGCTGTTGGACCCGCTTTGCATCAAAAAATGAGCCAGAGCCTATGGTCTCTAAAGTCGACAAATGATATACCTATGAGTCTAGTTTTTCGATACGAACTCAACAGTATGTCCTAATTTGGATTCCGATGAGTCGTGCACAAAATCGTCACATGAGTCGGATCGCGGGCCCGCCAAAATTGTGTTCTGGTCGACCTTCTTCGAATCGGACCAAACTTGGCTCACGGGACCAAAAAAATCTATACGAGTCCAGTGGCGCATGTTTCGTCGCGATGTGATGAATGTGAACAAAATAATTAGAATTTTTGCAAAGGGACCGATACAGTGTACCTCGACCGTTACACCTCGAATTTGTCGTGCATACACAACCAATTCGAGTTTCGTCAAAGTCCACACGTCCACAACATCCGTAAGCACCTTTCGATGCTCTCAAGTTGTGACGAAGCTGCCCCATTTCTCGGGACGGACCCCGTATCGGAATATTTCTCTAATTATTTTTGTTTTGAAAACTATTTTTTCTTAGTTTTGGAAATCAATTTTCTTGACGCATAGTCGATAAAATTTAATTCTACAAATAGGGTTTCGAAGACCTATAGGATGTCTAAAATCGTGTTCAAGGGGTTTTCCAAAATTATCAGTGGATTGATTAGAATCAGCCTTCCAATCTCGGGTTTTGAACCCAAAAATTGTTCTGTTTTTGAACAGTTTTTGTGAACTTCACATCAATTTTTCAAAAAACCTAGGGCATCTACATATAAAGTAATTAAAGGGATTTAAAGGCTTATATCTTGACTTCATACCAGAGAAGAAATATCAAAAAATGATCAATCGATCGTCGTGGAAACTTGTTACAAAATTGTCTTTGCAGTGCTACTGCTGCCTCTATTCGCTATGGTGCGCGCGTGGCTGACGCTGTTGCGGTGGCCGGCGGTGCACAGGCGGTCGTCCGATGGCCAGGGAGGTCGTCTGTGATAGGTGGTGGTGCGACGAGGGTTTAGGGTTAGGTTGTTTTTCCATCTCTCTCACTCTCTCTCTCTCTACATATATAGGTATTACATGAGCGGTTGTGAGCGGGTTAGAGAGGGTCTGCTACTGTTCCAATTTCTCACGAGAAATTAAATAATAGGTTTTTTTCTTTTGTGTGTGTGTGTGTGTATATATATATATATATATATATATATATACACACGCACACATATGTGTATAACTGTATATGTATAAAAATAATGGCCCTAATTATATATCTACAATATATGTATAAAACAAACATATAATATATATTTTTATTGGGACATTTATAATCTTACATGTTATATAATATGATTCTATTAATAGGTACATACATTTCTAGCCTGATAATAAAATTCCAAATAATAATAAAATACCAATTCATGAATGTATATACACAATTTATACATATACACTAATTAGAAAAATAAAAGGAATACAGTAATATTTACGGGAAGTTTCCCATGATAAATTTCTATATATTATAAATTATCTTTGATATTATAAATAACTATTATTTGAAAATATCTATTAGACCATTAAAACAAAGTACGAAATATATACATAAATTATGTATTAACAGGGACGTCTCTTGAAGCACTCCCAATCTACATGGGTTTGGGTTTTGTTTCGGATCAAATTCGGGCTAACCGGGATTCCTAGAAAATCAAAAGTCTTAATAATTAATATTTAATCCACTTATAGGATTAAGTCACAACTTTGATTGATTTTCCTAGTTAGAACACACATATGGCTCGGCCTGCCCTACCCTGGCTAAAACACTAGTCAAAGCACACAACTACACTAGTCATGCCGATATTCCTTATTGATATGCATCTCAAAACTTAATCGTGACTAAGGCCATATATATATATATATATATATTTATATATATAAAAAAAAAAAAAAAAAAAAAAAATTATATATATAAACTATTATAAATAAACTATTATAAATATATAATCATATTTAAACTATTATATAAACTATTATAAATATATATATATATAAAATTGTATTAAAAAAAAATAAAAAAAATATATAAACTATTATAAATATAATCATATACATACAAAATTGTATTAAATCTATTTGGCTGTATAAGATCCCAAAATAAATTTAAAATAATTCTACTGGATCATGGCTACCTAGCATGGCTCTTCCAAGTGGGGTTGGCTAGGTTAGGGTTCAAATATATTTTATAGTCAAAACGAACTAAAAATCAACCAATGAGTCACTTGTGTCATTCGTAAATAAATAGCACATATGGACTCGATTGAGTGGCACACCCTTGGCATGTGCGTCGTAGGCTCAAAATGGGTCAAAACCATATATTGAATCAAGTGGTTTTGATCGATGTCGTGTTTCAAACTCATGTTGGAAGTTAGGTCTAAAATTACGGTAAATAATCAAATAGCCTAAATTTGACCCGAAGTTGTGCGAAGTCAAAAGAATGTTAGAGTATAAGTTTGATGGGACATGATATATCAAGTTGAAGGTGGACTCGTCTACTTCAAAACTCATGAAGGAAGTTTTGAAAGATTAGCATTTCTTGTGCTCAAAAAATCAAAGCTATAAAAAGTACATATATAGTCATAATAAAAAATTAATATAATATAATAAATAAATAATTCAAAAAATTAGGGTGCTTACAATCTACCCACCTTAAAAAAAATTATCCTCGAAATTAAAATAAGGCTCACTAACGAAAGAACCGCACTAGTATAACTAGGAATAGTTCAAGGGATATACTAGGTCTCTACGATGTCTCCTAATAACTCAAGTAATAATCAATCACAAACAATTTGGTTTTGCAACATCTCTATTGTCAAACTATAGATAATTATCTCTACTCGCTCTTCTTAGTACTGGCGGCCTTGCAACGATCATGTTGAAGGCTTGTCCTCCTAAACATATCATTATCACCTATATAAGTCTCCTTTCACCTAACCAAGCTAAGTGATATCTACCCATCTGTCGAATCGTAACTTTTAAACTGATAGGGCATAATGGTAATTGGGTTGGGTTAGGTTACGTTTAGGTTTCTTCTTGTGGACGGTCAATCTTTACACTAAAAATTATCATTCTATTATTGATCAAGTGACTACCATAAGAGCGTAACCTAGTATGATCATATATTTATTTCTATACTGAGGGCGTCTACCCACTTTTAGTCACACTACCCTATTAAACACATGATGCCCTAAAATTTTATAACCCAAGCACACTAGTTGCAAAAATCTATACCACTATATATCTGTAGCATACAACATCTCTACTCCCCTCCTATCCAAAATTCAATAAGCAATCTAATTTATACTATAATTTATGAATTTTTGATAAATTCTATAAAGCACGATCATTCTTTACTCCGAAACAGGAAAGGACGAGAAGCAATGGCACGAGAAAACAAAGAAAGAATAGTCGAGAGCAAATATGATATTCAAGGACGAAAGAGAAATTTCTAAAATAATTGTCAAGGCAGTTGTGGATGGAGATTCCTAAGAGTTTCACCATATCCGCAGGCCAGCTCGGTACAGTAACGCAACCGAAATGGTTAACTCGACCTGAATGGGCTACCAAAAAATATATAATAACCCAGTCCCGAGATACGTAGAACTAGAAGATCGTATACATGCCAGCTACGTATCGAGAGGACTCCAGCCCAGTTCGAGAACGTATAAGTTATCTGGTTATTCTAAATCAAATGATAAAAATGATGAATCAAATGCACTAAGGTGATTAAACCATAATACTGTGATTCTAGAATAGATAAATGCATTAGAGTGGATCCCCAACAATATTTATCATGAATAAGCTAGAAGAAATATGAAGCTTGTAAAAGACTGGGCTATAATAACAACATGAGTCAAATATATGACAGAATATAAATAAGAATGAAAAGAATAACAATATCAACCATATATACCTAATGCCTTGGAGAAGCACTCATATCCCACCATATATTCTACCTTGATAACATCAACTAATGCATGGAGAGATCACCAGTTCCTCAGGGGACTAGCAAGATACATAAAACATGCCTACTATGACATTTTATAACATGCAAGGAAAATAAAAAAATAACTTCTAGAACAAGAATGAAGATCATATGGAAGACTCTATAGATCATGACATGTCATATGGAAAATAATACTAAGTATGGCTATAAATAAATCGAATGATCGTTGCCCTGCCGTTGTACTCTCGGTCTTATAGCTAGTAGTCCTACCGTGGTACTTCCTAACTATAGTGAGTCTCTATCGTAGCCCTGCTGTGGGTCTTCCGAGTCGAGAGTGGTCAAGTAGCCAATCTTAGTATCAATAGAGGGTCAAGTTAAGGTAACAAGGAACACATGATCAAGTCAAATTATCATGGCACACATGATCAAATCAAGTCACTCAAGTGAACAACACTATTGAAGTCATGTGTAAAAATATATAGAAACAACTAATAATAAAAATAAGTGATAACAGAGAAGAGACATAGAAATAAATCATGGCAAGATAGCAAATAAGGAATAAAAAATGAGACATGAACAAGATAGAATAATAAGAGCATGCATGTAAGTAAACTGTACAAAGTTAGCAATGTATACTTGCCTGGTGTAGCGCATAGAACCGACAATATATAATCAATCAATGAGCCACAAAAGTCCAACTCCTGCAAACGACTACGGATGCTGAAACAGACATCACCAACTAGTTTGGTATAAGAAAAATGTTTAAGTTTGACTACCTATAAGTCCAATTATGGACACAGGGACAAAACGATAATTTTGAACCAAAATAGTATTCACTGTTGGACTCGCTTTGCATCGAAAATCATGCTAGAGCCCATGGTCTCTAAAGTCAACAAATTATATACCAACGATCCAGTGTTTCGATACGAACTCAAGTTATGTATAGATTTGGATTCCGATGAGCCTTGCACAAAATTTTTACTTGAGTCGAATCGAGGGCCCGCCAAAATAGCGTTCCGGTCGACCTTCTCAGAATCGGACCAAACAGGAGGATACAATCCACACGAGTCTAGTGGCATAAGTTTTGTTATGATGGGATGAACGTGCACAAAATAATTAAGATTTTTGCAAAGGGACTGATACGGTGTACCTCGACCGATACGCCTCGAATATGTCGCGCATACGTAACCAATTCAAGTTTCGTTAAAGCCCACACGTCCACAACATCCGTACGCACCATTTGATGCTCCTGGGTTGCGACGAAGTGGCTCGATTTGTCGGTACAGTCCCGTATTGAAACATTTCTCTAAAAAAATTTGTTTTGAAAACTATTTTTCTTTGTTTTGGGAATCAATTTTCTCGACGCATAGTCGACAAAATTTAATTCTACAAAAAAGGTTTCGAAGACCTATAGGTTTTCTATAACATTATTCAAGTGGTTTTCCAAAATTATTAATAGATTGACAAGAATGAGTCTTCCAATCTCGGGTATTGAACCCAAAAATTATTCTATTTTCAAACTTTTTTCGTCAACTTCACATAAAATTTTTGAACAACCTAGGGAATCTATATATAAAGTAATTGAAGGAATTTAAAGGCTTATATATTGACTTCATACAATAGAAGAAATATCTTAAAACGATCAATCGATCGTCGTAAATTCTTGTTGCGAAATCGTCTTTGCAGTGCTACTGTTGCTACCTCTGTTCGTTGTGGTGCCCTCACGGCCGACGATACTGTAGTGGCCAGCGTTGCACAGGAAACCACGCATTACCCGGGAAGATCGTCGGGGATAGGTGGTGGTACGACGAGGGTTAGGGTTAGGTTGTTTTTCCATCTCTATATCTCTCTTACTACATATATAGGTATTACAGGAGCGGGTTTGAGAGGGTCTGCTACGGTTCCAATTTGTTGCGAGAAATTGAATAATAGGGTTTTTGTATATATATGTGTGTGTGTGTGTGTGACCATATGTATGTATACAAGTAGTGGCCCTAACTATATTTGTACACTACATGTATAAAACAAACATACAATATATATTTTTATTGGGACATTTATATTCATACATGTTATATAATAAGATTCTATTAAAGGTATATACATTTCTAGCCTTATAAATAAAGTTCCAAATAATAATAAAATACCAATTCATGTATATATATACACAATTTATACACATACACTAATTAAAAAAATAACAAGAACATAGTAATATTCACGGGAAGTTTTCCATGATAAATTTCTATCTCTGATATATTATCTTTGATATTATAAATAACTATTATTTGAAAATATCTATTAGACCATTAAAACAAAGAACAAAATATATACATAAAGACGTCTCTCGAAGCACTACTAGTCTACATGGGTTTTGGTTTGGATCAAATTCAGGCTAATTCGATCTAACCGAGTTTCCTAGAAAATCAAAAGTCTTAATAATTAATATTTAATTCACTTATAGGATCAAGTCACAACTTTGACTAATTTTTCTAGTTAGAACACACATATGGCTCGACCTACCCTACCATGGCTAAACCAATAGTCAAAGAACACATCTGCGCTAGTCATACCAATATTCCTTATCGATATGCATCTCAAAACTTAACCGTGCCTAATGCCATATATATATATAAATATAATTTTTTTATATATATAAAATATATATATATATATATATATATATATATATATATAGTATTACGCTATTATAAATATAATCATATATATACAAAATTGTATTTAATCTATTTGGCTGTATAACTTCCCAAAATAAATTCAAAATAATTCTACTGGATCATGGCTACCTAGCATGGATCTTCCAAGTGGGGTTGGTTAGGTTAGGGTCCAAATATATTTTCTAGTCAAAATGAACTCTAAAAATCAACCAATGTCTCTTGTGCCATTCACAAATAAATAGCACATGAGGACTTGATGGAGTGGCACACCCTTGGCATATGCATCGTTGGCTCAAAATAGTTTAAAACCATATATTGAGTCAAGTGGTTTTGATCGATGTCGCGTTCCGAACTCACATTGGAAGTTAGGTTTAGAATTATGGTAATTAATCAAATGGCCTAAATTTGATCCGAAGTTGTGCAAAGTCAAAAGAATGTTAGGGAACAAGTTTGGATGGGACATGATATATCAAGTTGAAGGTGGACTCGTCTACTTTAAAATTCATAAAGAAAGTTTCGAAAGATTGGCATTTCTTGTGCTAAAAAAATTAAAGCTACAGAAAAGTACATATATAGTCATAATAAAAAAATAAATATAATCTAATAAATAAAAAATAAATAAATAAGTAAGTAATTTCCAAAAAATCATGCTTACATACCAGCGAGCCATGAGTACCATATTTCGCAATCACTTGCGTAGGACAATTGAATGCCTTGTTGGTGATATCGCTGTCAAAAGTCGTTTGTGGTGACCGTCTTGGACCTAATGAGGGCACATAAATTAAAAATGAATCCGACTAAGTCCTTCCTGGGAGTATCCAGCGGCAAGTTGTTAGGTTTTATCATCACTTCGAGGGGTATCCATGTCAACCCCGAGAAGACAAAAGCTATCATCGAAATGCAACCGCCGAAGAATCTTTGTGAACTTCACGGTCTTCAAGGGCGCTTAGCATACATCCAAAGGTTTATCTTCAACCTTTCGAGATGTTGTAAGCCCTTCACTGAAGAGTTCCAATGAGCCTTCGAAGACATTAAAGGGTACCTTACGAACCATCCAATTTTAGTGGCACCAGTCATGGAAAAACCCTTTTTACTGTACGTCCGAGCCATAGATTATTCCCTCGGTGCTTTGTTGGCCCAGAACAGTGATATAGGCTATGAGCAAGCTATCTACTACCTTAGTCGGCAGCTGGTGGGGGCTGAACATAGATATACTCTTGTTGAGAAAGAATATGTTGCCTTAGTTTTCGTCGTTCAGAAAGGCCGTTATTACATAGTGGGCTGGAAGATCCACGTTATTTTTCGGGTCAAGCCCTTCATGGTTCTTATGACCAAACAAGGAGCGCTAAATTCAGGCCTTGTTACGTGGGCAATACCATTATCACCATATGATATGGTGTTTGTCCCGCAAGAAGCGATTAAAAGCCAAGCATTAGTCGACTTCCTGGCTGCTCATCTTATAGCTGAAACATCAAAACTCTTTGAGGACATTCCAGATGAAGTAATAGAAGCCCACGTCATAACAGAAGGGCCGGTTTGGCGACTATTCTTCAACGGTGCTCCAAGGACAGCCCCAAAGGTGATATCGTGGCAGGAGTGGGGGTAGTATTAATCTTTCCTGACGACTTGGTCATCCAGCGAGCATATTCACTCTCGACACCATGTTCCAATAATGTGACGAGTACAATACTCTCAATATTAGGCTCCGGCTAGCTAGAGAGCTGGGGTCTACTTCTTGGAAGCTTATAACGATTGGTAGCTAACAGTAAACCTGGTCCTAGGACAATACGAGGTCCGACATAAAAACCTGATCTCGTACCATCAGGTGACGATTTTAATAATCTCTACCTTTACAGAACTTTTTATAGAACACATTCCGCGATTACGAAATCTGGAAGTCGATGCCCTAGTTGGTCTTGCGGCCTCATTAGTAGCATCCATCGGAACTCAGCAGATAATCACGGTGATCGGTCAAGAGATGGTATGCCCTAATAATAACTTATGCATGCAAGCATACCATTCTACGGATACGAATGTAGATGTTCGAGACTGGCGGTCCCCCTTTATAGCTTCCGCGGTCTACGAAATCCTACCAGACAGTGCGAAGGAAGTAGCTTCCGTCAGAAGATGCTCTCTTCGGTTCTATTACGCATTCAAAGTAAAACTTTTACCTTCGTTCCTTTGACGAACTCCTACTCCGATGTTTATCAGATAATGAAGTTAAGGAAGCACTTCACGAAGCTCACGATAGTACTTACGGAGCCCACCAACCAGGTCCTAAACTGCAGGACTGACTCAAACACATGGGATACTATCGGCCCACAATGATAGCACACGCTATGGCATACGCTAAGAAATGCCGAATGCGCCAGATCCATGCAGACTTCATTCACTAGCCGTCGGAGTTCTTACACCCGACAGCTACACCCGACAGACGTATGGATATTATCGGCACGATTACCCCGCCATCATCAAAAGGTCACCGATTTATTTTGGCTATAAACGATTACTTTTCCAAATGGGTGGAATCAATACCGTTCGTTGGCGTAAAAACCTCAGATGTGATTAAGTTCCTTAAACATCACGTCATATACCAGATCGGGTTGTTTTGAAAGATTATCCACGACAATGGCCCACAATTTGTCAGTAGCACCTTTCGTCGATTCTGTGACCAGAATCGGTTTCTAAGTATAGCCTCAACTGCATATAATCCAGCAACAAATGGGTTGGCCGAGGCTTTTAACAAAACGATTATCAAACTCCTTAAGAAAGTCGTGTCTTCTAACAAGCGTGATTGGAATGAGAAGCTTGGTGAGTGCCTCTGGGCTTACCGAACTACAGTCCGACCACCTATTGGCAGTACGCTTTCTCTAGTATATAGAAGTGAAGTTGTGCTCCCTCTATAACTTGAAATCCTCTCGCTACGAGTGGCTCTTAATAGTCATATGACTACTGAAGATAATCACTGCTTACCGCTATAAGAGTTGGAAGTGCTCGACGAGAAATGCCTCCTAGCTCAACAACGCATTGAGCTATACCAAGAACGAATCTCGGGGGCCTTCAACAAAAAGGTCAAATAAAGGTCATTCTGGGTCGGTGATCTTGTCTTATCAGTCAGAAGGCCAATGATCATGAGCCACAAGACAGTCGAAAAGTTCCAACCTAATTAAATGGAAGGGACCGTTCGTTGTGGAAACTGTCTATTCTAACGGTGCGTACCAGCTAGCAAAACCCAATGGAGACTTTCTTATGATGCCTATCAATGGCATGTTCCTTAAGAAGTATTACGTTTGAACAAAGATGTAGGTAAAAGTGTCTCCAGTTGTAACCTTCACTCCTACAGTTGTCCCTATCGTGTCTGTACTTGAATGTCTACCATGTCCATATTACCTCTGAGTATATATTCCTTTTTCTCGACCTTTTCTCGACATGTCCATATTACCTCTGTTGAAAAAATTATCATCATAACTTATCACCAGCGTCTAGTCCTAGATATATTGACGGTGATAAGTTTATCCGAAGGATTCTTAGACGAACAAACATGTCCATATTATCTCTGAGTTATTCTTTCGTTCTTTACCACGTTCTTTTAACATCTGAGTAAGTTACCTATCTAGAATCCCATGTTTGTCATATCCATATTACCTTTGAACAAATATTTTTACCCTTCGAATAATCACCCCCGACAAGCCTATTATTTCCAGATAACATCCATATTTAAATTTGTATTAAGGATGATGAGTCTACAAAATTCCTCTTTATAAAGTCTGCAGTCACAAGAAACACACATAAACCAGCAAAAGGAGATTAGATTTTTCAATGATATTCATGATTAGATATGATGGAAATCTATTACATATTTAGATTTTTCATTACATATGATGGAAATCTATTACATATTTGGATTTTTCATTGATGTTCATAATTACATGGAAAATTACTTCGGAAGGTTCTGGCCTACTCTTCCTCCCTGCAGAGGGCAGTCATGTTACAGATGTGTTGGCCCATGTAGCCATGATTGTTTGCCATTAAAATCTTTTGATGTAATTTCAATACAAAGAGAACAGTGTTATAATATAGGACTTAGACGTAGTCCTAGGAGTACACTTTTGTTTATCAGGGTCCCTTATGCCGATGGAACGAGTGGTAATGCTTGACTCCGTTGACGAGCTGACGACGGTTATCGGTTCTCTGAAGGTTTGGATTGCTCTGGGTGCTGGAGCTTGCTAAGAGGAGGAAGACGTTGAGTGTATGTATCTGCCTCTCTGGTGAGATGTTCCTTCGTTGGATCTTCTCTGTCTTGTCCGTGTGTATGTCTGTGTGGAAGAAGGAAAAGATCCCTCTATTTATAGCTGGGCAGGTTGGCTGCTCATACGCGCATATATAGGATGCGCCGGTGCGTGGAGACGCCACGTGTTGATTGCTGATGGAGGTGCATGGACGATGCACCCTGATCGAGGGGGTTGACTTCTTCATACTACTGTTGTGAGCCGGTACGTAGCAGAGGAGAAGATCTTTCTGTTGCTGAGATCTTGGATGAGTTGAGTCAAAGGACATGTGTCATCGACCCATGGCTCAGAGATCTTGAATTTGGTGGGGAATGATCTGGTAGGATGCGCTTAGGATTGGGCGCATGAGGAGACTTTGGCTCGTAACCTTTATGAGTCACGAACCATTCTGGGTGCATGGCTTTTGAGACGCATGAAGGCGACTTTCCTTCTGTCTTTTGGGATCAGAGAGCAGTCTGGGGCGCATGGCTTTTGAGGTGCATGCAGAGCTTCAGATGGAGACTTTCCTTCTGTCTTTAGGGATCAGTAGAGAGTCTGAGGCGCATGGCTTTTGAGGCACATGCAGATTTGGATGCACGGCTGTAGAGGCGCATGCGGGTGGTTGAGTGGCCACGTGGCAGTAGCCATCGGAGTAAAGTCATGATGATGCTGCCAACTCTGTCAGTTCAGCATTTAATGTTTCTGACATTCGATGGATAGCTAAGGAGGCGCGTCGATTGGCGCTCCACTGGGTATGGGGACGTATGGGGGCGCATCCTCTGTGATGTACTTGGTTCTGAAGGGCACATCTGTGTGATACGCCTGAAGTCGATGGGCCCGTGCGGCTGTTTCGTTCCTCGAGTGCTTTAAATAGCCGTTTGGCTGAATTCGAGGCGTCCGGTTCATCCATTAAATGCAAGTTCATTGCTCAGAATTCGGAGAGCCATCCACTTGGCGCGTGGGTTTGATCTGCCCGACCTATAAATAGTGGCATGGAGAGAAGGTTTGCTTCTCGTTCTCTTACGTACTTCCAATATGAATTTGGGTACTCGAGTGCATTCTGTTGACGAAGTGCTCCCGAGGGTGAAGATGAGACGCCATGTCGTCATTGATGCAATTGAAGGTGACTGTTACATCCAAAAGACGGAGTCGAGGGCTTCCGAGGCAGGCGAAAGGTGCCTGTTGCATCCAAAGATAGGGATACTCGGGCCTCGTCTCCGTTGTTCCGGAAGAGCCGTAGATCGGAATGGCGGTGCTAGGCTCTTTCTTCCTTCAAAGTGGGTGTTGCCCACTCTGGTTGTGTTGAAAGCTGCTCCTTTAGCTGTATTTCGATTACGGTCTTCTTTGGTCTTTGGAGGCTCTTTCGAAGCCTCCCCTGGCCACAGATTTACGGTGCTCTTCTCTTCCTCGGTTCCAGCCAGAGGGTTAAATGCTTCATTAGTCGAAGCATTTATCAGGTGAGCCTGGCTGGAAGAGCGGCACATAACTGGGCTGCTGAAGGGATGCACATAACCAGGGATACACATAACTGAGCTGCTGAAGGGATGCGTCTTGCTGAGGGCGCATTATGGGATGCGCCCAGTTGAAGGCGCATGGTGATGCTGTGCCTGACTGGAGGCGCATGGTGACTACTGCGCCTGACTGGAGGCGTATGATGGCTGCTGCGCCTAATTGGAGGCGCATGGTGACTGTTGGCCGTAGACTTAGGATCTTTCCTTTGTAGAAGTCTTCCTTTGTACAGCCTTCTCTAGACATGTAATAGACTTTATATGTGAAAATAAAAAGTCCTCTTTCCATGTCTATATTTGTTGCTTTTGCTGTGAAGTATTTTGTCCGAGCTCTGGCGTATGTAGTGTCCGGCGCATGGGCTTTCTGGTTGTGAAATTCCATGCTTCTACAAGACCCCCTTCAAAGTTTTCAAAACTTTTGGGTAAGTTTTGGAATACTTTGAATAAGAAGCATGGAGGTCAGGGCACATGACTGTTGGGGCGCATGCCTGTTCGGGCACATGCTCCTCTCAGTTAATGATGATGCCTCGGTAACCGAAAAGATTAATGATTATCTTTTGGTTTTATTTGCTGTTATCTCTTCACAGAACCCGAGGCGACGGCTGAGATCACACATCATCGGGTCACGCGTGCGACCAAGCCCTATAAATAGGCAAGAGATGGAGAGAGAGAGAGTTCTTCTTCTCCTTGCTTTTGCTTTCTTTAGAGTTCTTCTTCAAAAACCCTAACTTTTTTTTCTTAAGAGAATGGCTCCCAAGATACCTCGCGGCGGTGTCGGCAAGGGAAAGGAGCCGGTAGAGTATGCCGAGGGGGATGCCCCTATCACCATTGTGACTCCGGCCGACGTTCGCCCTGCTATGACGGGTGGGTGTCATCTTTTCCACTACTTTATTTGTTCAGACGGTCTTTGAATCATGCGACTGAGTTGACAACTCTTTTCTGCCGACGCGCATGGACCACTATCCTCGCCGAGGTTTTACCCTGCCAATGTGCATAGGTTTAGGCCTTTATCATGCACCGAGGTTCAACTGTGGACGCGCATGGGTTCACACCCTAAATGCGCCGAAGCCTTTGCTGATGCGCATGGGTTTATGTCCTGATGATGCGCCGAAGCCTTTCACTGAGGCGCATGGGTTTACACCCAAATGATGCGCCGAAGCCTTTCACTGAGGCGCATGGGTTTACACCCTGATGATGCGCCAGGTTGCTTTGACACACTTTGTCTTTTTGCCTGACCTTTGATTTTTGTTGTGCTAGTATCGATGACGATTCCGCTGCTGAATGAGGTCCTTCTGGATGCCTTCCTTTGTCAAATGGGAGTTGATTTTGATGAGGCTGTTGTCAATCCTGCCAAGGGTGTTATCTTACAGGATCAACCTCCTGAAAGGGTGCTGCAGATCCAGAACCAGTTGCCGACTTTCCTCCAGAGTATGATGGAGAGCGGAAAACTGAAATCTGCTGAATCCGGAGATGTGACCTTCTTGAGACCCGCCTTTTTGTTTGGTGATCGCCTGATCTCCACGGAAGCGAAGATACTGAAGGTCAAAGAAGACTGGTTCTTTTCAGCAAAAGGCATGGTGCTGTACATGCGACAACTCAACCGCCAGTTGCCGCTGACAGCCTTCTATCGTCTAGCTTCGAAGAGAAGGATGTCTTGGGAACTTACTCCTTCTCAGGAAGGGGCTCTAGGAGGTGCTCTTTCGATTGATGCTACCTCGAATCAAAGGGATACCCTATCTGCTGTACGAACCAGTCCCTCGTTCAGTTGCCGAACTTTGCGTCTCGGGAGCCTCTACAGTGAGGTCCCAACTGACACTTTTGCCTTCAATGCTCCAACCTTCGCGAGCCGGATGTTGACATCGAAGGTTGTGTACCCGAAAGGTAGCTTTAGGGTCGAAGGTTGGTGTCATCACATCTCGAGGTGGGACGAGTTGACCACTTGGGTGCTTTCGAAGTTCAAGGCTGAGCTTAAGGAGATTGGGCTGACAGCCGCCATCCGTGCCACGCAGGCTGGCGTGGATCTCAATAAGCCTATGTTCCTTGCACTCTTGGAGTTGTTCAATACCCAGACCGATACCTTTTACACTCCCGTGGGAGAGTTGGGGTTGGCTCTCCACGAGATGTACAAAGTGTCCAAGCTTCCCTGGGGCTCAGAGCCGTACGAGGAATATTTCCCATCAAATGAAGAGATCCAGGTTCTGGAAAATAAGAACTCGGAGATGATGGCCATCTTCAAGGAAGTGGCGAGCCATCATTATTTGATGCATCGGAAGGACAAAGTCAAGACTCAGCCTCATGTGACTGCTTGGAGGGATTATGTTTTCAAGCAGGATTTGATGGATCCTTCGAGGATCCGGTTTACGACTCCGCAAGGGCTGAAACCTGCGGAAGTGACTTCTGAGATAAGCCGACTGGACGAGAGGACTCCTCGTTCCAATGAGGATGGTGAGAACGCGTATAGCTGCTTCTGGCACTGTACGTACCGAATGTCGTCTAAAGCGGTGCTGACAGCATACTTGATGATATAGCTCCGAGATTGTGTGTTTGCGGGCGGATCTGGTACCGTAGAGAGGGTACATCGGAACCTCATTTTACCCGCCGTGAAGTTGGCCTTTGGACGACCTTCAGCTCTCCTCCCCGCGATGGTGTGTAACCTGTTGCGGGATTTGAGGTCTTTTGCTGACGATGTGATCCATGGGAAAGGAAACAACGACAACTTTCCCCGGGCCGAGCTGCCCTTCCATTATCTTATGGGATGGCTGATTTTGCATCATCCGAACGTGATGAGTCCCGATCCGGAGGAGGATCATGTTGAAGGAGATGCCTTCATCCGCCGCTTCTACAAGAGGAAGTGGTTATACACTGGCGTTTCCATTTGCATGAGGGTTTTGTCCTACCTTCAGGGGTGGGAGATTGTCAAGGTTGGCCCCATCTTCAAAGATTTCGAGGCCGATCAAGATTTAGTTGACTCGGGCGAAGATGCGATTACTTTGCCGAAATGGGGTTTCCGTTGGTTGCAAAGCATTCGGCCTTCTCACATGGTCTACCGCAACCAAAATAGATGTTATCTGGAGCCATATCTGCCCAGCCGGTTCGCTCGCCAGTTTGGCTATACTCAGCTGATGCTACGGAATCCCAGTAGAAGTCTGGGGTTCATCGGTAGTTTGCTGGACGGAGCCCGGGGCTGGCAATATTACAATACCGGGTGTACTGGTGTTCAGCTTACGGCGCCCGTTTACAACCCTCGGCCACAAATCCTGTATTCGGCCGCCAAGCTGTATTGCACTATGAATACTGCGTCTCCTGGTTATGACAGGGAGACTAGTTTCATCATTGGAACTCAGCTGGAGGCCACGACGAATATGTTGATGGCAGCCCGATCATATCGTCCACCAGAATTGGCGGGATATCGGGCTGCTGCTGCAGCACCAGTGAGAGATCCGTCTGTTGGGAAGAGGCGGGCCGACGCAGAAGCTGGTTCTTCTGTACCAAAAAGGTCGAGAAAGGCGTCGACTCCAAAGGCGACATGAGTGCCACTTGAAACGCCAGCGGGATCGGTTCCTGCTGAGGTAAGGCATCCTCCGTAATTCTGGTTCATCTTGTCACTTTGGTGACTTATGCTTTTCTTCTTATAGGGATCGAAGAAGAAGACCCGTGTTCCAAAACCGGGTGTTAGTAAACCGAAGGAGGTGGCAAGCTCTTCTGATGAGCGCATTCCACCGATGATAATGTCTCCCGTGGAGGAGAGTCCCGAAGATGTTCCTGCGGAGATTTCAGTATCTCCTGACTTTGTTGAAAGAATTGCGGAGGTTGTAACAACTTTCGGGAAGGTACAATATGCCATAGAGGCCTTGGACGTTGAGGGTCCTACGGACTCGAGGCATCCTGATGATGAAGTGGATTGGAGTTCATCGCCTTTCAATGACGTCCCTCCAGCGTTGCAAGAGTCTGTTACGGGGGCAACAGATATGGTAGGAACAGAGGAGAGGGTTGATTCTCCTCCTTGTCATGATGAGGGGAGATCGGCTGTATCATTGCCGAGTCCTACCCCAGCCTCACCCGTGGAAGTTGAGGTGGCTACCGATCAGGCGGTAGCGACAGATCCTGTCCCTGCAGAGGGACTTGAGAAGGATGAGACTCATCTGCTAGTCCTGTCTCCCAAGGCGGGCCAGGAGATGAGTGTTGATCTCCCCGTTCTGCCAGGGATGGTACTGACCGTTGATAGGACGTTGGGGGCAGAAGAGGTGGCCGTTGACGTCGGTGGTTCCTCCGAACTTGAGAATGGTAAGGGTGTGGAACCCTCTGTTGCTCCTCCTACTTGGGGTACTATCTCGACGCCTGTGCCAGCTTCCTCTGTTCCTTCGGCTCCTCGGGCTAGCAGTCCGACCCATGTTGATGAAGAGCCTATTGATACCGAGATTCCAGTCTCGCAGGTTGAGGTTGGCGGATCTTCTTCCGGTCCGCTAACTACAGTAGCTCCTCCAACTCCTGCTATGACGCCGCAGATGCTGGCAAACGCAGATGAATATATGAAATTCATCATCGAGGGGGTGTATAAAATGTTACAGAGGGGTGTATCTGCGGTGATGGATGCGAACGAGAGTTTTGCGACAGCAAGAACTCTGGCAATGCCTTATATCGAGCTAATCCGCGTTCACCAAGGCCACGACCATATGGCCGAGATCCTAGAGGCTTCGGTGATCGAGCTGGACCAGCGGCTCACGGAACTTCAGCGCATCCAGTGAAATGACCTTTCCGTCTTGGTAGATGCAGAGAAGGAGAAGTTGATCGTCGAGATTGAGTCTTCCTACCAGGCCACTGTGAGCATCTGGGAGCATAAGGTGGCTGAGACTGAGGCTGCGGTAGGGCAGTTATCTCAGTCCATGAAGGAGACAATGGAAACGCGAGCTGCGTTGGACGCTAATATCGCGGAGATCCACGCCCAGATGCGCCGCCTTGAGGACCAACGGGCCCGACTCCAGTTAGATGCCGAACATGTCCAGGCTGAACACGTAGCATTCAAGAAGGAGGAAGCAACCTTCACTCACCGGGCTCTTGCCCTGGCTCGGCAGCGACAACAGCTTGATGAGAAGCATGAGAATGATACTTCCGCTGAGACCGTTGAATTGATGCGTCAAGAAGCTGAGCGTCGAGTCCTAGCGACTGTGGAGACTTATGCAGCCGACTTGAGACGTCGAGTTAGAGAGCTCTCAACCAACCCTAGAGATGTTTAGGGACTGTAGCGTCTCCTTTTTATGTTTTTGCAACTCTTGCTGGGGGATAGTGTAGTTTTGTACTCTCTTTTCTTTTAGAAAATAAAGAAGTACGCAACTTTTTTTTTGTGATGTGTTTATCATGAACTTGATGATTTGTGTAGACCTATTATCTTTTGCGCACCTTAGCTTTTAGGTACAGATAATAAGTTTGAAGGAACCAACATGTTTGCTCAGAGGTAATGTGGACGTGGCAATCATTAGGGTTCAAATGATAGAATCTTCCTACTCAGAGGTATTATGGACGTGGTAGGAATGATCCTGGAGGATACGCTGAACAACTCAGAGATGATGTGGACGTGGAAGTTCTGCGATCAATGTACGACAACGCAAGGGTTGTTTGTACGAGATGTTTACTCAGAGGTAATGTGGATGTGGTAAATATGAAGGGTAGCATAGGCTTACGAAGTGTAAGATTTCGCTTTATAGGGTGTAGGGAGACAACTCAGAGGTGATGTGGACGTGGTTGTCTTTCTACTGGAGGATGCTACGGAACAGCTGGGTTCCGGAAGCGTATGGTTTTGTTGGAAGGGAATTGTCTGTGAATCCTGATGATTGGGTCCATAGATCCCCTTGTGGAAGCACATATCTGAAAGATGTCAAGAGTAGTACTTCTTCAGGAACTTGCCGTTGATGGGCATTATGAACAAGTCCCCGTTGGGTTTGGCGAGGCGGTAAGCACCGTTTGAGTATACCGTCTCAATGATGAAAGGTCCTTCCCACTTGGGCTCGAACTTTCCTGGTGTCTTGTGAGTTAACACCATCGGCCTCCTGACTGCCAGAACCAGGTCGCCAACTTGAAAAGTTCTCTGTTTGACCTTCTTGTTGAAAGCCTGTGATATACGGGCTTGGTAGAGTTTACGTTGTTGAGCTAGGAGACGCTTTTCGTCAAGTGCCTCCAGCTTCTGCAGACGACGATGTTGATTGTCCTCTTCCGTGAGTTTGTTTGTGATTGCTACGCGGAGTTAGGGTATCTAGATCTCGAGAGGCAGTACCGCTTCACTCCCGTAGACCAGGGAGAATGGTGTGTTGCCTGTTGGGGTCCGTACCGTTGTGCGGTAGGCCCAAAGACATTCGCCAAGCTTTTCGTCCCAGTCGTGTTTGTTAGATGACACGACTTTTTTGAGCAGCCTAACAATAGTTTTGTTGAACGCCTCGGCCAATCCGTTTGCAACCGGATTGTAGGCGGTTGATGCCACATTTTGTATGCGATTCTTGTCACAGAATCTGCTGAAAACATGGCTGATGAACTGAGGACTATTATCGTGTATGATCCTCCGGGGTACTCCGAAACGGTAGATAACGTGGTGTTTGATAAAGCTGACCACCCTGGAGCTCTTTACCTCCGCCAATGGGACTGCTTCTGTCCACTTGGAGAAGTAATCGGTAATGGCCAGGATGAAGCGGTGCTCCCTTGATGAAGGAGGGGTGATCGGTCCTACAATGTCCATACCCCAGGCTTCGAAGGGCCAGGAGGCGACTGTAGGATGTAGTGGTTCTGACGGCGTATGAATGAAGTCTGCGTGAAGTTGGCACGCATGGCACTTCTTAGCATAGTCGACTGCATCAGCGGCCATGGTTGGCCAATAGTAGCCCATGCGTCGCAGTCGATCCTGCAACTTAGGACCAGGTTGATGAGCTCCGTAAGTTTCGTTATGAGCTTCTCGAAGAACTTTGGTTGCCTCTTCGTTGGACAGGCATTGAAGGAGGAGCCCATCATAGGAGAGTCGGTACAGTATTTTAGTGGCTGTATCATAATAGAATCGAAGAAAACGTCTCCTGACTGAGACGGCTTCCTTCGGGTCCTCTGGAAGAATTTCGTAGACGGCAAAGTCGATGAACGGGAACCTCCAATCTCAGACTTTAACACCAGTACTTGTCGGCATGGCGTGGTCCACTCGTAAGCATAGGTTATTTCTAGGACAAACCAAGTCTCGGCCAACTACCGTGACGTAGTGTTGAGTCCCAAGGGGTGCTGCTAATGAGGCCGCGAGGCCAGCCAGAGCATCAGCCTCTAGGTTTTGTAGACGAGGTACGTGTTCGATGAAGAACTCGGGGAAGGTTGAAATGATGTTCAATGCAACTTCATGGTAAGGGATCAGATCTTCATGGCGAACCTCGTATTGCCCTTGGATCTGGTTTACGACGAGTTTCGAGTCGCCGTAGGCTTTCAGATGATCCACCCCCAGCTGTTGTGCCAGCTGGAGTCCCATAATGAGCACGTTGTACTCGGCCACGTTGTTGGAGCACGGCTTCGAAAGAGAGTAAGCACGCTGGATGACTAGCTGATCGGGGAAGACTAAGACTACCCCCACTCCTGCGATGATTTGGCCTTTGGGGCCTATTCTTGAAGTGCCATCGAAAGACATCCGCCAAATGGAGCTTCCTTCGGTGACGTTTGATTCTTGGACCTCATCTGGGATGTCTTCATAGAGTCTTGAGGACTCCGGGATGGGGTGTGCAGCTAAAAAGTCAGCCAGGGCCTGACCCTTAACGGCTTTTTGTGGCACAAACACCATGTTGTATGGTGTTAACAGGATCGCCCATGTAGCTAGCCGGGAGTTTAATAACCCTGGCTTCGTCATGAGGACTCTGAGTGGATTGACTCGGGAGATGACATGAATTGTCTGGCCCGAGACATAATGGCAAGTCTTCTGGATGGCAAACACCAAGGCCAAGCACTCATTTTCAACGGGGTTGTACCGGTGTTCGGCCCCGATGAGCGTTCGACTGAGGTAGTAGATTGCTTGCTCGTAGCCTGTATCACTGTTTTGAGCCAGCAGAGCGCCCAGGGAATGATCCATGGCACGAACGTAGAGAAGAAATGGTTTGCCGGCGACAGGTGCTACTAGGACTGACGGACTTGTCAAGTAAGCCTTGATGTCGTCGAAAGCCTTTTGGCACTCCTCTGTCCAGACGTACGAGACTCCCTTCTTCATGAGCTGAGTAAAGGGTTGACATTTACCGGAAAGGTTTGCTATGAACCTCCGGATGTATGCCAGACGTCCCTGTAAGCCCCGAAGTTCTCGAAGATTCTTCGGAGGGTCCATGTTGAGGATGGCTTTGGTCTTCTCGGGATCAACATGAGTGCCTTTTGCCGTGATGACAAAGCCTAAGAATTTTCTGCTAGAAACCCCCAGGAAAGATTTAGCGGGGTTCATCTTGAGTTGATGTGCCCGCATGAGATCGAAGACTGTCTTCAAGTCCTGTAGGTGATCTCCTTTAAGGCGGCTCTTGACTGCGATGTCGTCAACATAGCATTCGACTGTCTTGCGAAGATGTTGACGGAAGATGGTGCTCATAGCTCGTTGGTATGTCGCACCGGCATTCTTCAAGCCAAAGGGCATCACTGTGTAGCAGAAAACGCCCTTTGGAGTCCTGAACGACGTATGTTTTGCGTCATCGGGGAATATCTTGATTTGATTGTAGCCTGAATACCCGTCCATAAAAGACATGCGTTCGAAGCCACACGTGTTGTCGATCATCACGTCAGTGATTGGAAGTGGGAAATCGTCCTTCGGGCAAGCAGAGTTGAGATCCCTGAAGTCGATACAGACTCGTATCTTCCCATTCTTTTTGGTGACAGGTACGACGTTGGCTTCCCAATCTGGGTGTTGCTCTTCACGGATGAAGCCGCTAGTCAAGAGTTTGTCTACCTCCTGATCGATAGCGTTCATGAGGTCCGGACGGAAGCGCCGCTGTTGTTGCTTGATAGGCTTGGCATCAGGCAAGATATTCAAACTATGCATCGCAATCTGGGGATCAAGTCCCAGCACATCTTCGTAGCTCCAGGCGAAGACGTCGATATACTCCTTAGACAGTTGGATTAAAGACTCTCGATCTTCTCCTTCTAGGCTTTTGCTGATGAAGATGGGTTTGGAAGAAGACCCGTCTCCAAGGTCGATATGCTCGACTTCGTCTTCGGTGGGAGGTTCACGTAACTCGAAACGAGACTCCCATTGTTCTCCTTGGCGTTGAGCCCAGGGTTCTTCTTCGAAGGGTTCCGGCGCTTGGTCTTCGCCTTCACCTTTTTGAGGTTGTGCTGATGTCATGTTAGCTGACAGCACTTTTCTGAAGACAGATCCGATGCTGGTATCGGAATCCCATGTTGATGCTTCGGACGAGTGGGAATGTTCTACGTCTTCTGCATCTGAACTCTCTGGAGTTGATGGCGGCGTGACATAGCCTACCCCCCGTCGAGTTTTGTTGTAGTAGTCCTGCGGCTTTCCTTTGGGTGTTGGAAGCCGGAGAGGGAGACGTCGACCTTTGCCGTAGTTCAGGCCTTTATCGCTTTTTAGGTCGTAGCCCATCTTTTGGATGAGGTACTTTGCCTTATCCGTGTACCGATAGAGTTGCATTCTGCCGGCATCTGGTTCTGGCTCGAGTGGCGGGAGGTCTTGATGACGCTCGACTTTACCAAAGATGATGGATCCTTCGTCTCGACTTCGTAGAGGGACTATGTAACAGACTCCTTGAGACGGGACTACTCGATTTACATGATGGACGGTCGTTATTTGTGTTTGCAATGACCGTAGAGCGTTATCTAATGTATACATGGCATTCCAATGTGGAAGACAAGAATAATTAAACGACACTCTATTATTGATGAAATACGAGATTTTATCCCATGGGATTACATTGTCTAAGGAGGGTGCATCTACATCAGCAGAGATATATTCGCCAAGCTCCTCATCTGTAAGCACTGGGGTTGGATCAGGAGAGTCCACCACAGCTTTGATTTTGGGGTCCGAGAGGGTTATGTGAGCCCTCCCTGGCGTCTTGGATGACTACGGGGGCTTGCCCTTAAGACGCACCTTCAGTGGTGCCTCAACTGCGCCTCCAGTGATTGGGGCCTTCCACTATAATTTTGCCACCAGGGGAGCCGATGTTTGAGGTGGCTTTCCCTTGAGGCGTATCTTCAGGGGAGCTTCAGGAATTGGTGCTTTTCCTGGTAGCTTGATGCTCATTGGAGGCACCTTCTGGGGCGGTTTGCCCTTAAGTTGGATCTTCAAAGGGACATCGGGAGTCATCTCAGGCTTCATGTCCGGCTCAGCTGTCGTCTCTTCCTCGTCATCAGCATCATTGGCTTCCTCCTCGTCAAGTGACTTGTATAAGTCGGAATCGGTGAAGTAGGCTTCAATCCCTTTGAAAGGATCGATGTCTGCGAACTCCGTCCTGATGACGACGTTGGTGGATACATACTTCATGCATTGGTGGAGTGTGGAGGGCACCACCATGTACTCATGTAGCCATGGTCGACCGAACAGGATGTTGTAGTTGACCTCGGCATCCACAACATAGCAGGTCACCTCAATTTTGAGGTTACCGATGTGACACTTCAGTCGAATTTTGCCCAGTGGCTCGCTTTTGCTAGCGTTGAAGCCACTGATGGTTGTGTTGGAGGGCGCCAGCCGGTACATTGGGATCCCCAGTGTTGATAACAGCGCCTTCGGAATGATGCTGAGAGAAGACCCCGGATCGATCTGAATCCGGTTCACCTTGACTGAACCGATATACCCTGTATAATACAGCGGCCGGTTATGTCGGTGGTGCTTGAGCAGCATGTCTTGTTGGGTGAAAGTTATGTTTGGGATAACTTCATTCGCACAATGACAGTGCGCACAAGTAGTTGGGAAATCTTCAGGCTGCGTGACCTGACTGAAAAAGGATTCGGTATCCTTCAAAGCTTCGCAGAGAGCTTCTCGGGAGTCTTTGGAAAGACGCAGGAGCTCGAACAAAGATAGGCGGGCAGGAGTACTGGCCAGTTGTACCAGTATGTCAAAGTTGTGGGGCTTGGCTAGCCCCGAAGCATTCTCCTTTCGTAGAGGTCTGTCGAAACGAGCCTTCACCTGCTTCTGCTTATTGGCTGCTGAGGGCTTAGACGGGCCCTTTTCCTGGACAGCAGGGCGGTACAAGGAGGCACCACCTCGGCGGCAGCTTCGCCGGGTTGGGCGTTCTGTTGTGCACGCGTCTGCACAGGAAGTGCCTCTTCTGTTGAAGAAGAGACCATGTGACAAGACTTGATCTTCCTGTCTTTGGATTTGGAGGTAGGACGTACCTCCGGTTGAGTCACCTCGGAGACAAGGTCGGGGTGGACCCATAGGACCTCTCCTCGAGATGTGTTGAGTGGGATGAGTCCACTTATATTGTCACAGGTAGGTGGTAAGTTAACCACCTCCATTGTCGCCTTAGGGATGGGGACGATGCCATCCTGTGTTGTAGTTGGCGGCAAGGTGCCAAACTGGAGTGACACCACGTTGGCTGACACCGTCTTCTCTTCGTAGTCGATGGAGATTACATCCGCATTGATCATGCACTGGATGTAATTTTTGAGGACATAGCAGTCCTTGGTTGGGTGTCCGACAAACCGATGGTAGTGACAGTACCTCGGGTTGTCCACTTTTCCAACTTCATCGGGCCGCTTTGGGTCCGGTAGCTTGATCTTGTCACCCTACTTCAGTATTTCAAAAAGTTGCAGGCTGTCTTCGTCGTTGAACGAATAAACCTCCTTGGGCCTTGGTGCAGGCGGAGGCTTCTGAGTAGGCGCAGATGTGCCTTTTGAGGCATTAACAGTCAATGCCTGCTTCCCCTTTGTCTCACGTCCGGGGTTGTTGGCTGCAGACCTTTTCCCCTTGTCATCAAAGGCAGGGAAGCTGACCCCCAGAAGACGTGCTTTGGCCGCCTTCTTTTCTGCGGCTTCTGCTTTGATGATCAGGGAGCTCTAGTCGGGAGGGGGAGTAGAGTTAAGCCAGAGTTTGACTGCAGGCAGCATGTTCATGCTGCAAGAGGAGAGGAGCGCATGTTTCGGCATGCCTGGAGGTAGTCTGAAGCAGGCCTGCCGGAAGCGTTCGATGAACACCCGAACCATTTCCTTCTCCTTCTGGTGTATCTCTATGAGGGACGCCATCGTCATGTCCTTCCTGCCGTCGTAGAAGCGGTCGAAGAAGAGGCACGTCAAATCGTCGAAGGATGATATAGAATTGTCAGGGAGGCTGCAGTACCAGTCATACGCCACTCCTTTCAATGCTCCGATAAATATGCTAGTGAGGAGCGCGTCCTCCTTCGGGAGATGTCCCGTTTGGGACTGGAAGTACGTCAGGTAGCGACGTGGAGAGTCCTTCCCGTCGTATGGCGTCAGTATTTGTGGTTTATACTTTGGAGGATAAACCACCTTGTTCCACTCGAGGGGATAGGGTTGGGGGATGCCCATCTTCTGGCGCTCCTCTTGCCTATTCTTGGACTCAAAGCGCTCCCGCAAGTCCTTGATCATTTCGACCACATCCTCCGTGGAGCTGGGAGTCGGGGAAGGTGGTACCACCTGGAGTTGAGCGTTTGAGGGCTCAGACGTCCGGGGTACTTCTCGGCGGTCTGTGTTTGAGGATACCCGTTGAAGGGGTATACTCGACTCCCCATTGGCCCCTGGATCGGGACCGGTCGAAGGCGTTCGGGTCAAGGCCGACCGTATTTCAAACACCGCCTGAGTCAGTGTTTGCATGGAAGCAGAGAGGGTTTTGAGTCCTCCCTCTAATGTGTCTATGCGCTGGATGATGTCCTGCGGTGGCGCATCAGACTCGACATCAACTTCAGTCACGTTCACTGTCATGACGCGGCCGGGAGTGGATGGATGAGTCGAGGCCTCACTCTCGGCCTCACTCCCTTGTAGGGGAGTTGCCTCTCCTGAAGCTTCGTCTGGGCTACCCCCAGCCACGTTCTGGAGGTCATCCTCGACGGGCGCATCTGCAAGGGTCTGATTACCCTCAGATCCGTCTTGATGGGCCTCTTCGTCTCCGGAACTACCCCCAGCTATGTTCTGGGGGACATCCTCATTTTGAGGGGCTTCCGGGAGGCTGACTTTGCCTCGAGGATGAAGATCCGCCGCAGCTGTGCTTTGGACATCTTCGTCTTCGGAAGGAGGCTCAACAAGGGTCTGACTACCCCCAGCTTCCTCCAAGAACTTCTTTCTCGACCGAGTGCCTTCGAACACTCCGGAGTACGAGACAGCTGCCTTGGTTTTCCTCGGCTGGCTTTTGGATGAGGATGAGGAATTGTCGGTCGTCTTTCGGACTGACGAGGAGTTGGAGATCATATTACATGAGGCAACCCTTGGCTCTTCTTCTGCTGACACCATCATCCCAAGGCGATATTGGAGGGGTATCGATGATTGCAGCCGCTGAAAGACTAACTGCCTTGGTGGTACTGCCGCCTTGCAATAGCAGTTGATGGTGACCACCGCACATGTATACCCCGTGAGAGGCACGTCGTACTTGTTGGTCGACTCTCCTGACCGGCATTTGTGAGTGATCACGTTACGCAGGTCGTTGGAGGAGAGTGCTACCTTTACACCCCCTTCAGGCGCATGGCAAGGCTAAACGTCGGGGTGGTCAGGTGAGTGCTGCGCCCCCTGATCTAATACCAAACAGGCATCCCGATCAGTAGTGGTGGAACCACAACAGTTGGAGTGACTTGAACGGACCTCAAACGCACCACCGGAGGAGGCGCGGGAGTTCAAGACCATTGGATTTTCCTTGCTCGACTTGGTTGTGCACGCAGTAGATGCGCCCAAGTGAGACAAGGGCTTTGAAGGTCGGCTTGTTCTCGGCGTCGCAGCACTCGAGTCGACGTTGTACAACTTACCATCAGCAGCGCGCATGATTTTGAGCATATGCTTCTGGCTTGTTGCTGGCATAGCACGTTTGGGATGCATGGACCGTGCTGCCTTGGACTTCTTCGTACCAGGCCGCTGGGGCACGTAGTACTCAGAATCCAAATTCTCCTCGCCACTACAGCGAGTGAGTCTGTCAAAGACAGAGATCTTCTGTGGCGCATCAGAGGTGATGCGCGGGCATTGGCTGTACCCCTGCTCCGTCGACGCATCTTCCTCGCATGAGAGGGAGATGGCTGGGGAATGTGGTTAGCCGCACGTTTCCCCGAGAGATGCGCTGCACCAGCAGGCACATCTTGGTTGCTGAGGACGTCAGCAGGAAGGGAAGGCTGGATTGGCGCATCCCCTTCGGTGGTGGTGCCCGAGGAGTCGACCTTGCGTACCCAGACTCGGCGGGTCTTCTTCGGCTTCGGCAGCCGCTTCGAAGGACTCGCATTGCCTTCAGATATGTACTCCTCATACGCCTGTTGATTGAGGTGTACGACCAACGTCTTGTGGGAGGAGCCCACCTTCACGTCGTCGGCTTGCGAAACAACTTTCTCGGTGCAGGAGAAAGAGGTCCCCAGCAGAGTCGCCAGCTTGTTTGCCATTAAAATCTTTTGATGTAATTTCAATATAAACAGAACAGTGTTACAATATAGGACTTAGACGTAGTCCTAGGAGTAAACTTTTGTTTATCTGGGTCCCTTGTGCCGATGGAGCGAGTGGTAATGCGTTGACTCCGTTGACGAGCTGACGACGGTTATCGGTTCTCTGAAGGTTTGGATTGCTCTGGGTGCTGGAGCTTGCTGAGAGGAGGAAGACGTTGAGTGTCTGTATCTGCCTCTCTGGTGAGATGTTCCTTCGTTGGATCTTCTCTGTCTTGTCCGTGTGTATGTCTGTGTGGAAGAAGGAAAAGATCCCTCTATTTATAGCTGGGTAGGTTGGCTGCTCATACGCGCATATGTAGGATGCGCCGGTGTGTGGGGACGCCATGTGTTGATTGCTGATAGAGGTGCATGGACGATGCGCCCTGATCAAGGGGGTTGACTTCTTCATACAGCTGTTGTGAGCCGGCACGTAGCAGAGGAGAAGATCTTTCTGTTGCTGAGATCTTGGATGAGTTGAGTCAAAGGACATGTGTCATCGACCCATGTTTCGAAGATCTCAGATTTGGTGGGGAATGATCTTGTAGGATGCGCTTAGGATTGGGCACATGAGGAGACTTTGGCTCGTAACCTTTATGAGTCACGAACCATTCTGGGCGCATGGCTTTTGAGGTGCATGCAGGCGACTTCCCTTCTGTCTTTTGGGATCAGAGAGCAGTCTGGGGCGCATGGCTTTTGAGGCGCATGCAGAGCTTCAGATGGAGAGTTTCCTTCTGTCTTTAGGGATCAGTGAAGAGTCTGAGGCGCATGGCTTTTGAGGCACATGCAGATTTGGACGCACGGCTGCAGAGGCGCATGCGGGTGGTTGAGTGGCCACGTGGCAGTAGACGTTGGAGTAAAGTCATGATGATGCTGACGTTGTCGACGCTTCGTTTTCTGAAAAAGCTGTCAACTGTTCAGACTTTGGGAGGTGTGCTGTCAACTCTGTCAGTTCAGCATTTAATGTTTCTGACATTCGATGGACAGCTGAGGGGGCACGTTGATTGGCGCTCCACTGGGTATGGGGACGCATCCTCTGTGATGCGCTTGGTTCTGAAGGGCGCATCTGTGTGATGCGCCTGAAGTCGAAGGGCCCGTGCGGCTGTTTCATTCTACGAGTGCTTTAAATAGCCGTTTGGCTGAATTCGAGGCGTCCGGTTCATCCACTAAATGCAAGTTCATTGCTCAGAATTCGGAGAGCCATCCACTTGGCGCGTGGGTTTGATCTGCCCGGCCTATAAATAGTAGCATGGAGAGAAGGTTTGCTTCTCGTTCTCTCACGTACTTACAATATGAACTTGGGTACTCGAGTGCATTCTGTTGACGAAGTGCTCCCGAGGGTGAAGATGAGACGCCATGTCGTCATTGATATACTTGAAGGTGACTGTTACATCCAAAAGACGGAGTCGAGGGATTCCGAGGCAGGCGGAAGGTGCCTGTTGCATCCAAAGATAGGGATGCTCGGGCCTCGTCTCCGTTGTTCCGGAAGAGCCGTTGTTTTCCATAAATAAATTCACTTTATTTATTGTGTTTCTGGGAAAATTACAACTGTAGGAATCTAATCTAGAAGACGATTACTTTATCCCTTGGACGATGCGATGAAGAAAACTCGAACTTCGAAGAACTTGGACAGCAACTGGGCAATCTCTCTGTTCTTTCTGAATTGACTGTAGTGTCTGATAAAGATGAAGAAACTCTCTTTTATAGAGTTCTGGATAACTGTTCGTAAGCATACGCTCAGTCAGTTACTTGACGTGTGCATAACTGCAGGGACACGTGGCGAATTCTGATGGAGACACATTAGAGTGCGGTTGAAAGTAGTGGAATATATCTAAGAGAGATTGATGGCATGGATGCCACGTTGCATAACTTCTGAGTAAATGGTAACTGAGTACAGGACACGTGAGAACGTGTATTGACTGTACGTTTGAAGTCATCTTGAATGCATTTGCTGTGATACGCTGTCTTTGTTGAAGAGGAGTCGTACGCTGACTTGGATAGTATAGAGTCATATAAAGCTGATACGCGTACTTTATTAACAAGGAATCGTATGGAGTCCATACGCTCACTTGGTTGATAAGGAGTCGTATGAAGTCCATACGCTCACTTGATTGACAAGGAGTCGTATGGAGTCCATACGCTCACATGGTTGACAAGAGGTCATATGAAGTCCATACGCTCACTTGTTTGACAAGGAGTCGTATGGAATCCATACGCTCACTTGATTGACAAGGAGTCGTATGGAATCCATACGCTCACTTGATTGACAAGGAGTCGTATGGAGTCCATACGCTCACTTGGTTGGCAAGCAATGAGGGAGTAGACACGTAGCTGTCCTCAATCTTCTCAAATACGCCATATCTTCTAATAACTGACAAATATCTCTCGAGCGTCGTGTTGCAGATATGATGGCTGACAGACTGTCAGAAATGACAGTAATGATGGCTGTGCATTTATGATGGCTGATGAGCTGTCCTCGTAAGAGACAAAATCAATTCTCGAAAACCCATACAACGGCTAATCTTCATAGGGCAGCTGTCTTTGCACGAAAGACGAAGTGTCAGATTCATCCTCCATTTAATGTATGTTGTGCTGTCATTCAAGAAATAATAAAATATTCACTGAGAGTACGGCTTTGGCTGAGCGTATGGCCTTGAGCGTATAACTTTGGCTGGGCGTTTGGCTTTGGCTGAGCGTATGGCCTTGAGCGTTTGGCTTTGGCTGAGTCTTATGTCAGCGTGTCGTAATTTTTCACACCCTACAAGACCCCTTTCAAAGTTTTCGAACTTTATAAATTTCAAAAGTTCAAAATTACTTTGAACTTTAAAGTGGGAATAAGTCTTGACACGCTGGCATGATTTCCTCAATATCAGTGCAAATCTTTAGGGATTCTGTTTAAAGAACGGCCGCCGTTTCTACTTCTCTTTTCTTCTATAAATAGGTCTTTCAAAATCTAATTCATTTCTTTACTTCTGCATTTGTCTTCGAGAGAGAAAAAGTTCCAAAACTCAAACTTCTTCTTCTTCGACTCAATCTTCATCAATGGCGCCCAAGGTCGACGCTGCTGCGAAGGGAAAGGGGAAGGCTCCTGTTGAGTCATCTCGACCTGCCGCCGCTGCTACTAAGAAGACTGCTGATGAGCGTATTCGACAAAGTGAACGCCCATTGAAGCCCCTCTATGGTGAGGATGGAGATGATGAATAGTAACTATCCCCTATTTAGGGCTCTGGTTAGGACAAAATCATAAAACGTATCCCATTTTAGGGTCAATACGTCAGAAAATACGCTTCCCTCTATAGGGTTTAGTCGTATTCCATATTTTTCGTTTATACGAAACAATATGTTCGGAGCGTATTCTGTAAGATACGCGTATCTTTGATAGAATTGTCAAAATACGCTGATTTGAAGGAATACGCTATGTCAAGTTGTCTCACTGAGATACGCTAACTCTTTTGTTAGCGTATTTTTGATGAACATCTTGTCAACCATACGCTGATACGCTTAAGAAAAAGATCCAATCATCCTCTAATCTTTGAATAAAAGCTGAACGTAAACTGAACTTAAAATTCATCATACGCCTAGGATAGACTGAGCGTAAAAGTGATCTCTGAACTCGTCATACGCTTAGGATAGACTGAGCGTATGTTGATCTCTGAACTCGTCATACGCTTAGGATAGACTGAGCGTATGTTGATCTTTGAACCTGCCATACGCTTAGGATAGACTGAGCGTATGTTGATCTTTGAACTCGTCATACGCTTAGGATAGACTGAGCGTATGTTGATCTTTGAATCTGTCATACGCTTAGGATAGAGTGAGCGTATGTTGATCTTTGAATCTGTCATACGCTTAGGATAGAGTGAGCGTATGTTGATCTTTGAATCGGTCATACGCTTAGGATAGAGTGAGCGTATGTTGAACTTTTGAATCTGCCATACGCTTAGGATAAAATGAGCGTATATTGATCTTTGAATCTGTCATACGCTTAGGATAGAGTGAGCGTATGTTGATCTTTGTCATCTCTTTGTGTTGAAGATTTCTAACTTCTTATTCTTCTTTTGCAGTGGATATTCTGGCTCAGGATGCACAATTTGAAGGATGTGTAGGAAACAACTATAATAGTGACCTATCACATGTCCGTTTTCCTCAATTTGATGGGCCTTCCACAAGGATAGCTATTTTGACAAATCAGGAGAATGACACCCTGCTGAATATGATGAGTGGACTGCCTCTACAGAGTGTGGATAGTGCTACCCACTCGAAGCCAGCATTTCTTTTTGGAGATGCTATTGATATAAACTCCCAGCCTGCTCTTGATAAAGTGTCATACTCATATTATAGAGATGGTGATGCGAATCAGCCAATGTATCTGACTGGTTTGTCCAAAAGCATTAACATAGCTCGCTTATTCCACGCGAGTCATCAAAGACAAATGAAATGGGATATCACTCCATTCCGTCAAGCAAAAGCTGGATGGATAGGATACAGTCAAGGAAGATTCCGCAGTGGTACTGAACCACATGTCTCAGTTTTGCGAGGATTGCTGCCAGCTACCATTCCTCCTGAGGACTCGGCACTTCTGAGGCCAGTTAGAGTCCCAATCTTTGCCAATGAATTCGTTCAGCTAGAAAATGCTGTTTAGCCAAAACAGTCTATGAGGCTTACTGGTCTGGTGAACCCGGAGAATACCAGATGGACTGTCCTTGTAAGATGGATTCTGAACAACTTTGGGGAACAGTTAAAGGTGATAGGCCTATATAATGCCATTAAGTGCACCGCTTATGGTTTTAGACCAAACCCAGATTTGTTCTTGGTATTAGCGGAAAGGTATAATTACCGTACCGGCACTTTCATGACTCCAAAAGGCGAGATGGGATTCGTCCTCCATGAGATGGCATACATTTCTCAGCTGCCAACAGGAGATTTGCCATATGAAAAGTATATTCCTTTTATTGATGAAATGAATAAAATTTCCGAGGCCAACCCACTGGTTCTTCATGTATTTGAAGAATTAATGTGCCATTACAGTATATGTAAGGCTTTTATAAGGCACAAGGTGCAGAGGGAGGTTCCAACTGCTATTCTTCTAAGTGGATGGCCTATTTATTCCAATGCCGCACTGAAGAAGTTCAGAAGAAGAAGAAGACTGATCAATATGTCGGTCGCTTTAAACCCCTGAGTGAAGCTGAGATTGACAAATTAATCCAGGACACCACTCATGGCGACATCATCATTGAAGAAGACGAAGACACCTACAAAGCTGGTGATAGGTTGGAGACCTATATAAAGCAAGGTGGCCGGAAATTATCTGATGAAGGTCATCTGGCCGGATTTATATCCCTCTGGCTGAGAAGATTTGTAGTACCCGGCACCTGTTCAGCAGACAGGATGCACAGAAGAGTTGTTTTTGCAGCAGTCCGTCTGACTTTCGGGTACAAGATGGATTTGCTGACAGCAATGACATGCCGTCTGAATGCTGGCTTAAGGGCATATACAGACAGGATGTTTGAATTGGCGAAGAAGAAGCTCACAACTTTTCCCCGGGTAGAAATACCCTTTACATATTTATTTGGGTGGCTGCTTCTCCATTTCGAATCTCTCATGAGTGTTTGAATGGCTAGATCAGACGATACCTTTTTGGAAAGATATCGTCATACACCAAAGTGGAGGTATGACACTCTGACAGACTGTAGAACCATATTAAACAGAGGAGAATTATGGAGTTTCACTTGTGTTCCTCCACCTGTTGGTTATGAAACCATGCCTGAGAAGTTGATTGATGGCATTGGTGCCAATGAGTTAGATGATATTCAACATGAATGGCTGAAGAGGATCAGGCCATCTCACTTGATCTGTCGCCATGACGATGTCACCTATCTGGATCCGTATCTTCCGAGTAGGTTTGCTCGGCAATTTGGCTATGATCAGTTGCATGTGGGAAATACAACGACATGTTTTGGCCACCAAGGCGGTTTAATCGATGGCGCCAGAGCTTGGATATACTATATTGCCAAAGGTACCGGGGCTACCTTTTCCATGCCAGATCCGGTTACTTATCAGAGAGGAGCTAGAATGTTGGTGTCTTATGCCAAATTCTATGTATCGCTAATACCTTTGATGAAAAATTCAGCATCTTAGGTAAAAGCTTCATCCATGTTGATAAGAGATCAACCAAATCAGCTCTGCCAAGAGATTTTCATGACCGAGAAGATCCTATGGCTACTGATGAAGTTTATGATGAAGTTTTAGAGAATTTCTTCTCTGATGAACTTCATCAGCCATTACATGTACCTATTAGAAGTGCTGAAGAGAGTGTATCTGCCGACAGTACACCGAAAAGGAAGCGGGGCAAAGATGCTTCTGGGCCTGCTCCAAAAAGGGTTACTCGGGCAGAGGCTCATAATCGTGGAATACGAATCAGAGATGCAGACGAAGCAGGTAGTGACTCCAAAGATGATTATCCTACTATTCTACTAACAAAAAGAATAGGAAGGAAGGTGATAGTTTCAAAGACTAAATCTGTGATTTGTCTCGATGCAGAGAGTTCCACCAATCGTGCCGAGCGATTGGCTTTAGAGAAGCAAGCTGCCTTTGCTTCTTCTGTAAAGATAGAACCTATTGAAGAGGATGTGCCTGAACCTGCTGAACCATCTATGCCTTCTGATATGGAGTTGATTTCGCCAACGGCCGATGATGCGTAGGTGACTAGTCAACCCGCGGTAGAGGCCGAGAATCAGACTAAAACAGCTAATGACTTACTGATTTCTAGAGAATCAGTGAAGGAAGCCACTACTCTCAAGCCAATTGCTGAAATTTCGGAGAGCAATAAGAGTGATGACGAACAGGTTGACTATGAACCTTCGTCTCGTTCCTTTGAAGAAGAGGACATTGAGATAGAAGATGAGTCACCACCTAAAGCTCAAATTAATGTACTGAAGACAGCTGGTCAACATTCAGGGTTGACTCCAGAGCCAGAGAAACTTCTAGAAATAGAAGTCCATGCTCCGAGTACTTCTGGGGCGGGCAGCAGTGAAATAAACCCAGTGTCAGAAAATAATCTGAACAGACTACGAGCTGGGCTGAATGATCCAAAAGAAACAGAATACGAACCAGCTTCAGGCAATATTTTATTCAGCAAAGTTTTATTTTTTCCTTGTTTTATTTGTCTTTTAATTTTGATCATGCTTCTTTGATTCCAACAGTTGTAGGAACTGCACCGACAATGAGCTCGACTCAAGCCCCACTTGTCCAGACTGATATGGGTGAAGGGAGCTCACATTTGCCTAGTTCCCCAAAAGCACCCACTTCAACTCCCAGAATAGAGGCTCCTTCTGCTCCTTCCTTTACAGTTGCAGCGACTCCCGGTTTTGAAACAGGGATAGCAAAGGTCATGGGGATGTATTCCGATATTATTTATTCATACCTGGATACATTCTCAAGACGACTTATGAAGGATGAAACTATGCCTTTTTTGAGTCTTCGAGCGGCGATTAGTTTCCCGCTTTTAGCTTTGAGACAGGCTGGTTATGAGACCCAGTGTGTCTTCTTTGAGCATCTCCTGGATGATTTAAAAGCAACCATCCATAAGTACTGGAAGATCAAAAAGGAGGATATTAAGTCTTTGACTGCAGCTGAGATTGCCCAATTGGAAAGTGAAGCTCAAGCTCAGCACACTGGTTTGAAAGAATTCCTCGCTCTGTCTTCTGAAGAGTTAATGGCGAAAGATGAAGAAATAATAACCACTCGTCAGAATATGGAGCGTCTGGAGAAAGATGAAGCATCAAAAGCTGAAGAGCTTAAGAAGTTGAAGGAGGAGCTGGCTCGTCTTTAAGAGCGAATTGCCTTCATGGAAAAGGAGCAATCGGAGATTGCCACTGCTCGTATATCTGAAGCTGAACGCTGCCAACTTTTACAGCAAGAGCGGGAACTGATGCAGGCTAACCAGATTGAAGAGACAAACCATCGTAGCTCTATTATCGTGGATTATGACCAACGAATGGTTGGAGTTGAAGCAGCGGAGCGAATCCATAAAGCTCATGAAGAAAAGAAGAATAATGTAATTGTTCGTATTCAGGAGATAATTACTCCTCCTAAATAGATCTTTATATTTTTTATGTGTTGAATTTTTGATACCCACTTGTAATCAATATTTTGACTTTGATTGAAGAAATGAATATCTTGACTTGATTTCAATTCTGTGGATGATATTTTTGTAGAAAATATGTTCAGAGGTAAATAATACATGACATATTTCAATAGAATAGAATATACAAATAAACTTTGTAATTCTATCAGATGATATTAAACCAAAGATAATTTTAGCTTAATACTGATTAGAGAAAACAGAATTCAGATATAAAAATATCTTTGGACTCTATTTTCCATGATCTTTGAACTCGGAAATCAAAAGACTAGATATCATTTTCATAGAATAGAAAATATGATACTGAGATAGAAAATTCAGAGGTAATATGGACGTGATTTTCTATACGAGATCTGTATTAAATCCACTGGGGATCTAATAAGACAGAATATCAAATTCTCTGGGAAGATGATACGTGACAGAATATCAGTTTCCGTTGGGGATAACGATATCGAGATAATTTTTGTAGGGAAGAATTAACTCTGATTTTATATTCGCTGGGGAATAATGAAAATATTATATATTGATGAAATTTATACATAATATTTCTTTAAGAATTTGCCATTGATAGGCATCATCGTGACTTTACCATCCATAGAGGCAAGCTGATATGCTCCATTAGAGAAGACTTTGTTTACTACGAATGGGCCTTCCCATTTCGCGTCGAATTTGCCTTTGCTAATATGTATCATGGTCATAGGACGTCTGACAGTAAGGACCAATTCTCCCTTCTGATATGCTCTGACTTTCACTTTCCGGTTAAAAGCTTTTAAAATTCGGGCCTGATATAGCTCGATATTTTGTTGAGCATACAATCGCTTTTCATCTAAAGCTTCCAGCTCTTGAAGTCGAAGACGATCATTATTTTTTGTTGTAAGTTCATTGGAGATTGCGATTCTCAGAGAAGGAATTTGGATCTCAAGGGGAAGAACAGCTTCACACCCATATACCAAAGAGAAAGGCGTACATCCGGTTGCATTGCGAACTGTGGTGCGGTAGGCCCATAAACATTCACCAAGCTTCTCGCTCCAGTTGCGTTTGTTGGAAGAAACGAACGTTTTCAAGAGTTTGATGATCGTTTTATTGAAAGCTTCTGCCAATCCATTAGCTGCTGGATTATATGCTGTAGAAGCTAAATTATTGATTCGATGGTCGTCGCAGAATCGAGTAAATTTCTGACTGACGAACTGCGGTCCGATATCATGAATAATACGCCGAGGAACACCAAATCGATAAATGATATGATGTTTGACGAATTTGATGACATTAGAAGTTTTGACTTCTGATAACGGGATTGCTTCAGCCCATTTGGAAAAGTAATCGATTATTGCTAGAATAAACCGATGTCCTTTTGATGATGGTGGGTTGATAGGACCAATGACGTCCATGCCCCAAGCCTCAAAGGGACATGATGCCGCTGTTGGATGTAAGAACTCTGATGGTTGATGGATAAAGTCTGCATGAATTTGACAGGCTTTATATTTTCGAGCATATTGAATGGCGTCAGCCACCATCATGGGCCAATAATAACCCATGCGTCGGATACGATCTTGAAGCTTAGGACCTGGTTGATGGGCTCCGCAAACACCATCATGTGCCTCACGGATAATCTGTTGTGCTTCTTCACCAGCGATGCATCGGAGGAGAAGACCGTCGTAGGCCCGACGATATAGTGTCTTCGTTGTATGATTATAGTAGAATCTGAGAGATCGACGCCGGATAGATGCTGCTTCGCTCGGATTGTCGGGAAGTATGTCATACAACACAAAGTCTAAAAACGGACGTCTCCAGTCTTCAGTTATGGCTTCTGTTTTGTTAGAAAAGACATATTCCATAGTAGAATTGGAAGAAGACGAGGACGCTCTGTCAAACCTTAATCCAGTGCTAAGGTTGGATGAAAATTCGTCAAGGCTGAGAGAATTTTCGTCTGGATTATGGAGAAAACCCAAAGCCAAATTATTCTCAACATAGAATAGTTCTCGGTTATGAACCACTATCACTTGCTGACGTCTGATTGGTATGGCTAACACAGCAGCAAGATTAGCCAAAGCATCGGCTTCTGTATTATAGGCTCGTCGAACATGTTCAATAAAGAAACCTTCAAAGGAGGAGGCCATAGAGAGTGCTGCTCGATGATAAGGTATCAAATCTTGATGACGGACTTCATACGTTCCTCTGATCTGATTGATGATAAGCTTGGAGTCTCCATAAACTTTTAAATATTGAATATCCAGATGTTTAGCAAGTTGAAGACCGATGAGCAATACATTGTATTCGGCTACATTGTTTGAACATGATTGATCCAGAGAATAAGCCCTCTGAATAGTTAGTCCTTCTAGGGATACGAGAACAATTCCAACTCCGGCGACAATATCGCCATTAGGACCTATTCTAGATGTTCCATCAAAGAATAGACACCAGGTAGGAGTTTCTTCAGAAACCAGATTCGAATCCAGAACTTCATCTGGAATCTCATCATATAATTTAGAATCTTCTGGAACTGCATGAGCTGCCAGAAAATCAGCAAGAGCCTGTCCTTTAACTAACTTTTGAGGAATATAATGCATGTCGTATTGAGCTAACAAGATTCCCCAATTAGCTAGTCTAGAGTTGAGAATGCCGGGTTTCTTCATCATAATCCTGATGGGATTCACTCTGGAAATGACGTGAATCGTTTGACCGATAATATAATGTCGCGTCTTCTGAATGGCAAACATTAATGCTAGACATTCTTTCTCAATTGGAGAGTAACGCAGTTCAGCACCTGTCATTGTGCGACTGAGATAATAAATAGCCTGTTCATGGCCATCTTTATTTTTCTGGGCGAGTAATGCACCGAGAGAATGATCCATGGCTCGAACATATAGAAGGAATGGTATTCCCGAGACGGGAGGTACCAAAACCGGAGGGTTCATGAGGTATTGTTTGATATCGTCAAATGCTTTTTGACATTCTTCATTCCAGACGAAAGATACACCTTTCTTCAGAAGTTTGTTGAATGGTCTGCAGCGTCCTGATAAGTTGGAAATGAATCTCCTGATATAAGCAATTCTTCTTTGAAATCCTCGTAGCTCTTTTAAGGTGCGTGGAGGACGCATCGCTTGAATGGCTTTGATCTTCTCGGGATCCACGTGTATACCTTTAGCGGTAATGACGCAGCCGAGAAATTTACCACTAGAGACGCCCAGGAAGGACTTAGTAGGGTTCATTTTAAGTTGATGCTGACGCATTAAATCAAAAATAGTCTTCAAATCTTGGATATGATCCTCTTTTCGTTGACTTTTGACTGCAATATCATCAACATAGCATCCGACTATTTTTCAGAGATGTTCGCAGAATATAGTGCTCATTGCTCGCTGATATGTTGCTCCTGCATTTTTGAGACCGAATGGCATCACTGTATAACAGTATGTACCAATCGGAGTTCTGAAGGAAGTATGTCTCTCGTCATCTGAAAACATTTTGATTTGATTGTACCCCGAATACCCATCCATAAATGACATTCGTTCAAAACCAAACGTGTTATCGATCATGACGTCGGTAATTGAAAGAGGAAACTCGTCTTTAGGACAAGCCGCATTAAGATCGCGAAAGTCTATACAAACTCGGATCTTGCCGATCTTTTGGAGGACAGGAACGATGTTAGCCACCCATTCAGGATGTTGTTCCTCTCGAATAAATCTGGAAGCCATAAGCTTGTTGACTTCAGCTTCAATTGCATCCATAATGTCTGGACGAAATCGTCGTTGTTGTTGTTTGACCGGTTTAGCATTTGGCATAATGTTAAGCTTGTGCGTTGCGATCTTCGGATCTAGTCCTAGCATATCCTCGTAGCTCCAGGCGAAGACATCAATATAATCATGAATAAGCTTGATCATGTCTTGCTTATCTGTTTCTGAAAGACTTTCGCTGATGAATATTGGTTTGGGGGACCCCTCTTCACCAACATCAATTTGGATCAATTTATCTTCAGTAGGAGGTTCTCTTTGCTCGAATTTGAATTCCCATTGGTTATCTAATCTTTGAGCCCATTGTTCTGATTCGGGTGATATTTCAAAATCATCCTCATCTTCATCATTTTCTTACGGGCCATCGGCATAAACCATATTGATGGATAAAATAGAACGATGAAGATCGCCAATACTTGTATCATAATCCCAAGAGAGGGAATCGGAAGACTCAGATCGTTCGTCTTCATCAGATTCTGAATCCTTATGGACTGCGTTGATAAATGAGATAGGAGCAATGTAACCTAAACCACATTTTGTCCTTCCGTATGTTAATGGAGGAATTCAAACATGCATTCTTCTTCCTTTTCCATTATTGAGGCTGGTTCTGAAGTCATAACCCATATTCTTGATGATATTTTTGGACTGTCGACTGTAGCGACGTAGTTGTAACCTTCCAGTATCGTCGTTTTTGTCATTTTCTTCTAGGTTAGGAGGATTCTGGGGTCCTTTATAGAAGAATATTGGATTTTCTCCCAACTTTCTGATAGGGACCACGAAGTATGATTTTTGTATAGACTCTAATGATACTTCTGTGTGAAGAGTTTGAACAACTCCTATAGTTAGTGGCTCTAAGCTATCTAGCAATTGTAAATAACTTTGTACATGATTACAGACATCAATATATTGTAAAGGAGATGCTTCATTGATATTAGATGCTGTATTTACAGAAGAAGGCTGAGCCTTATCAGACTTAGTCAAATTAATGACTAAAGGGGAAGAAGAAGAGTGATCAGAAGTTTTGTTTCGATTAAGATCGATAACAAAAGGCTCAGAAGAGGTGAGCTCCTTTGAAGAAGATCGTGGATAAGTAGTACGTCCCCTGACTGGAATGACTAGAGTATCTGGTCTTGCCTGAGAAGATAGAGGGGGAGTGGTGCATCCACTGACAGGAATTATCAGCGAACTTTGTGGGGCTTGGGAAGATAATGCAGTAGTACGTCCACTGACAGGAATTATCAGTGAACCTTCTTCAGATGGTTTAAGAGATTGCGGATGAGCGATACGCCCTTTTACAGGAATAACAAACGTGTCGACTTTTGATGTCTCATCGTCGTCATCCATAGCTTGCAAGACTTTTGAGTATTCATCTTTGTACATGCGAGCGTCATTGAAGTAAGCTTCGACTCCTCTGAATGGATAGAGATCTGCAACTTCCTTCTGAACCTCTCCATTATCATCAACATATTTAAAGCATTGATGAAGAGTCGAAGGAACAATATTATGTTCATGCAAGAATGGTCTCCCCAATAGAGCATTATATGAGCAACCATGATTGTCGATGATGTAGAAAGTAACCTTAGTGCGAAGATTGCCTATTTGAAATTTGAGACGAATCTTGTCCAAAGGTTCACTTTTTTCTTGATTGAATCCCAGGATGGTAGTGATAGTACTGGAAAGACTATGCACGGGTATTTTTAGTGCATCTAGCATAGTCTTTGGCATAATACTGAGAGCGGATCCTGGATCAATCAGTAGACGATCAACCTTCATAGAATCGACATATCCTGTATAATATAAAGGACGGTCATGTCGATTATCCTCTAGCAGCATATCATCCTGCGTAAAGGTAATGTTTGGAATTAATTCCAATACATTATGGCAATGAAGACGAGAGACTGGTTCTGTTTCCGGCTTCTTGAGGAAAGTCAGGCAGGTTTCTGCATGCAACAGCGTTTCACTCAGAGTTTCTCGAGTCTCTTTAGAGAGGCATAAGAGTTCGAAGATTGACAATTTAGCTGTTGTATTGGCTAGCTGAGCCAATATATCAAAATTATAAGGCCTTTCAAGTCCTGTAGGAGATGACTTCTTCAATGGTTTGTCGAAGCGGACTTGTTGTTTGCCTTTGTCAGCTGCTGTTGGTTTAGAAGGAACCGTCTTAATAGGAATATTTGAAGGTGTTGGAGTTGTAACCGGAGGGACATCAGAAGTTTCTTCAGAAATTTCAGCATAATCTTTCAGATATATTTTTCCTGACCGAGTTCCGGCAAGAACTTCGTCTTCAGGCTCAGGTTCAGGGTTTACCGAAACCATGTTGCAATTCTTCGTCTTGCTCTTGGCTCTTTTGTGCTTGATGAGAGTTTCATTCCAGAAACCAAGGCCAACACGAGATTGATTATGTCTCATAGTGATGGCTAAAGGTGCTTGGAGTCCTTTGCCTGAGTTTAAACCAGGAGCAGTGGCTAGATCATAACCCATCTTCGCCATTAATTCACGAGATTGCGAACTATATAGATGGAATGCAGGCTTATATCTATCTTCAAATTGAGGTACAGTTTTTACTTCCTTAGAGGTGAATTTCCTACCAAGATGAAAGTAGAGGTTAGAGAAAGATTGGGTGTGATACTAGAAGTCACATTGTACGACTTAGTCTTCCCAGGCTTCTTTTTAGACAAAGGAGTCTTCCGAGGAGAAGAGGAAGACGTCTCGAACTCCGTCATTAAATCTGGGTGAATCCACATGATCTCTCCCTTTTTAGTTGTGACAGGAACAAGTCCTTCATTCTGTGCTTTTGGGATGTTCACAACTTCAAGAGTTGCTTTGGGGATAGGAACAATCCCACTTTCCACCATTAACGGAGGGAAATTACCGAACTACATTGAAATCACATTTGCTGTGACTGTCTTATCTTTAGGTGTCAGTGTCACAGCTCCTGATTTAATCATTTCCTGGATCTTTCCTTTCAATACATAGCAAGACCGGATTGTATGACCCAGCATTCTATGATATGGACAGTATTTTGGATGATCCGTCTTGTTGGCTTCATCAGGCTTTTTGATTTCTCGTAATTGTATCTTGTTACCTTTGAGCAAGCATTCAAAGATACCCTGAACATCGTCATCATCGAAAGAATACTCTTCCTTCGGCCGAGGAGGTCTCTGTTGTTGATTTGTTGGAGCTGGGGTAGCTTGGGTATTCATTATCTCTTGACTCTTGCTCTGGAGATTGACTTCAAGAGCCTCTTTTTTTTTGCGATTGTTGGGTCGAGCACTATTACCAGTACTCTGATTTGATTCCTTGGGAGTCATTTGTACCCCCAAGCCTTTGAAGGTTTCAGCACTGACTTCGGCGGCTTTGGCACTGACGATGAAAGAAGGCCAATCTTGGAACTGAGTGGACCCTATCCACATACTGATGATTGGTAAGAGATTCGACTTGAAAGTATCGATAGTAACAGCATCGGGAGTTCCGAGAGGCATTTTGAGGGCTTCTCTTCTGAATCTTTCAATAAAGCTCTCCGTGCTTTCATTATTTGTCTGTTTAATTCTTATGAGTGCCGACATGGTCATATCGTTGACGCTTTCATAGAATCGTTCTAGAAATATCTGTTTGAATCCAGCAAATGAAGTAATACACCCATCAGGGAGACTTCGATACTATTTATAAACGGTTCCTTTAAGACAACCAACGAATACCCGAGTGAGGAGGGCATCGCTTGGTTGCAACTGATCAGTCATTACTTCAAAGTGATTAATGAACTGACTTGGGGAGGTAGTCCCATCAAAGAAAGAGATGGTCGGAGGTTTGTATTTTGGTGGATACGAAACCTCCTTCCATTGTATGGGATAAGGCTACTTGATACCCAATCTTTGTAAGCCATCTTTTTGCTTGAATGCTTCGAACTGAGACCAAAGATTTTTTAACTCTTCAGTGACAGCTCCGGAAGATTGCGGTGTTGTTGCTTGTAGAGTATAATTGGGAGGAGGGACTGCAGCATATGTATCACCCCCAGCTCCGGACTGACTTGGAGTGGTTTGTACAGGAACATTAGACTGTACCCCCGGAATAGTAGAAGGTTCCAGGTTTGGGGCAACAGGAGTATTTAATACCACTGGTGGTACTGTTGTTTGAACTTTCTGAGTTCGTTGTTGAGCTTGCATAAGAGTATGCATAGCAGTCAATGTATCTGCCATAGCTCGCAACTGTTGTTCCAAGGAAGAAATCCTCTGTTCATGAGCTTCAGTGCTAGTCGAAGGCTCTTGATTACCATCTACCATATAAGCGGTAATCGTTCGAGGAATAGACGATGAAACAGTCTGTTCTGAATCATCGCTGTGAGAATCAGCCTCTTCCCCGGGACTATTTACGGGAGTCAATACCGGGAAGTTGGACTCTCCAAGGAAGTCCTCTGTGATCTCCGGATTATCACTTGGATGAGAAGAAGAAGAGACCCTGGTCGAGGCTCCAGTCCTGGATCGGGTGCCGAGGTAAACACCATCTTCAGAATCTGACATAGCATCAGATCATATTCTATCCCCAATATTTCTGGAGGTCATGTTGACAGAAGCATAAAGAGGTTCGTCTTCGTCCAGTATTGGTTCATGTTGAATCCGTTCGAAAACAGATCGTCTTTTTGGTGAACAACAACACTGAATTATAACCCGAGGTTAGAAGTTACAACCATGCTTTTCATGGAAAATATGAGCAATGTCATAGCCAGATGGAGTGTCGATTCTCCGTTTGTTTTGCAAATGTTCCCGAAGATCTGTAGGAACAGATTGGGAAGTACTTGAAGATAGTTTCTGTGTAGAAACTTGTCTTTTATTATTTTGCCTTCTCGGTTCTTGAGTGTATAAAGACCGATTAATTTGAGCGATATAGTTCTTGACATATTCTGCATCAGGGTCTAGTATACTTGTCTCAGTTTGATAAGGCTTCTTTATACCGGAAGTGGAACCGAGATGATTCCGGTTAAGCTTGTTACGAAGATCCGTAGGAGATATGACTTTAGTATCAGTCTTGGATACTTGTAATTTGCTTTTCTCAGATCGGGAAATTTTGAGAGAAGGAAGATGGACATTATTCCGACTGGGAGTCGATAATAATCCATCTTTAGAGGAAGTAGCCAAACGGCATTTTCCTTTGTTTGATCTAGTAAAAGTACTAGTCAAATTAACTCCAGAGGTAAAGACCTTAGGAGTAGAGGAGTTGACTAAAGAGTCTTTCTCCTTGGTTGGCACAAGATGTACAAGTTGTGGGGGAATCATTTGTATGTTCTGTGGAAGAGGACCCCCAGCCTGATTTTGAGAAACAGTCAAAGGACTGTATTGGTTGGCATACGCTGACTTCAGTTTGGAATTCTGGTCATACGTTGCCTTTTTACTAGCATCCGCTGGCTTTGGCTTAGTGTACGCTGCCTGCTGTTGGCTTTTGTTGTACGCTGCCTTTGCCGTACGCTGCCCTTTGACTGCCATACGCACAGAGTCATTAATGGCTAAAGAGCCGACTGCTGTCGTAAGGGTAGAAGAAGAATTGACTTTGACATGTCCAAAGATGGTTTTCCTTGAACACGCTGACTTGGTTAAAGAACCCACTTTGTCAGCGTGACTAGGAGAAGCCACTGTTGCCATGTTCAGAGAAGCCGAGGCGTGTTTCGTTGAAGTTGGAGACGTATTCTTGTCAGCATGAGTGACAGAAGCGTCTCGGGCCGTCGAAGAAGACTTAGGGACATATACAGAGCGTCCCTTCTTCTTGGCAGCAAGAAGAGCGGAGGAAGCAGTTCGGCCCTCCTTCGCTTTGAGCATTTCTTCGTAAGCAGATTGGTCGAATTGAACGACCATCACTTTCTTCGTCGAGCCGATCGATGAAGTATCGCATTGAGTTGTTGCTATCTCGTTGGAGGAGACAGCTTTCCCCAGCAGAGTCGCCAATTTGTTTTCCATAAATAAATTCACTTTATTTATTATGTTTCTGGGAAAATTACAACTGTAGGAATCTAATCTAGAAGATGATTACTTTATCCCTTGGACGATGCGATGAAGAAAACTCGAACTTCGAAGAACTTGGACAGCAACTGGGCAATCTCTCTGTTCTCTCTGAATTGACTGTATTGTCTGATGAAGATGAAGCAACTCTCTTTTATAGAGTTTTGGATAACTGTTCGTAAGCATATGCTCAGTCAGTTACTTGACGTGTGCATAACTGCAGGGACACGTGGCGAATTCTGATGAAGACACATTAGAGTGCGGTTGAAAGTAGTAGAATATATCTAAGAGAGATTGATGGCATGGATGCCACGTTGCATAACTTCTGAGTAAATGGGTAACTGAGTACAGGACACGTGAGAACGTGTGTTGACTGTACGTTTGAAGTCATCTTGAATGCATTTGCTGTGATACACTGTCTTTGTTGAAGAGGAGTCGTACGCTGACTTGGATAGTATAGAGTCATATAAAGCTGATATGCGCACTTTATTAACAAGGAATCGTATGGAGTCCATACGCTCACTTGGTTGATAAGGAGTCGTATGAAGTCCATACGCTCACTTGATTGACAAGGAGTCGTATGGAGTCCATACGCTCACTTGGTTGACAAGAGGTCATATGAAGTCCATACGCTCACTTGATTGACAAGAAGTCATATGGAGTCCATGCGCTCACTTGATTGACAAGGAGTCGTATGGAATCCATACGCTCACTTGGTTGACAAGGAGTCGTATGGAATCCATACGCTCACTTGATTGACAAGGAGTCGTATGGAATCCATACGCTCACTTGATTGACAAGGAGTCGTATGGAGTCCATACGCTCACTTGGTTGGCAAACAATGAGGGAGTAGACACGTGGCTGTCCTCAATCTTCTCAAATACGCCATATCTTCTAATAACTGACAAATATCTCTCGAGCGTCGTATTGCAGATATGATGGCTGACAGACTATCAGAAATGACAGTAATGATGGCTGTGCATTTATGATGGCTGATGAGCTGTCCTCGTAAGAGATAAAATCAATTCTCGAAAACCCATACGACGGCTAATCTTCATAGGGCAGTTGTCTTTGCACGAAAGACGAAGTGTCAGATTCATCCTCCATTAAATGTATGCTGTGCTGTCATTCAAGAAATAATAAAATATTCACTGAGCGTACGGCTTTGGCTGAGCGTATGGCCTTGAGCGTATGACTTTGGCTGAGCGTATGGCTTTGGCTGAGCGTATGGCCTTGAGCGTATGGCTTTGGCTCAGTCTTATGTCAGCATGTCATAATTTTTCACATCCTACTGCCGTAGATCGGAATGGCGGTGCTAGGCTCTTTCTTCCTTCAAAGTGGGTGTTGCCCACTCTGGTTGTGTTGAAAGCTACTCCTTTAGCCGTATTTCGATTACGGTCTTCCTTGGTCTTTGGAGGCTCTTTCGAAGCCTCCCCTGGCCACAGATTTGTGGTGCTCTTCTCTTCCTCGGTTCCAGCCAGAGGGTTAAATACTTCATTAGTCGAAGCATTTATCAGGTGAGCCTGGCTGTAAGAGCAGCACATAACTGGGCTGCTGAAGGGATGCACATAACTGGGGATGCACATAACTGAGCTGCTGAAAGGATGCGTCTTGCTGAGGGCGCATTGTGGGATGCGCTCGGTTGAAGGCGCATGGTGATGTTGTGCCTGACTGGAGGCGCATGGTGACTGCTGCGCCTGACTGGAGGCGCATGATGGCTGCTGCGCCTAACTGGAGGCGCATGGTGACTGTTGGTCGTAGACTTAGGATCTTTCCTTTGTAGAAGTCTTCCTTTGTACAGCCTTCTCTAGATATGTAATAGACTTTTATATGTGAAAATAAAAAGTCCTCTTTCTATGTCTATATTTGTTGCTTTTGCTGTGAAGTATTTTATCCGAGCTCTGACGTATGTAGTGTCCGGCGCATGGGCTTTCTGGTTGTGAAATTCCACGCTTCTACAATGATCAACCTGATTTTGATAATTAACTTAAAACTCCGACTTTGATATGGAAATCAAGAATACTTCAAGGATGACTACAGAAGTTTGCACTTGATCGTCAAGAAGATTTTTTTCTACTTTATTCTGTATTTTTCATTTCTTGAGTCTAGATTATTTTGTGAGTCGAGAGCACTGGCATTTAGAAGTCTGTCCTGAACTAAAACAAACCTATCCTTTATCCCAAACCAAACAAATATCTAAAAGCCTAAATGAACCAAAAATTTCCTAAAAACCCCTTAGCCAAACTCGGGCCGAGTTCTCCCTGAACTCGGACCGAACTTGGTCCCCTTGGATCACTCCTAGTTAGCAGCTTATTCCTTATCTTTTGGATCTCAAACGTTCAAAATTATGAACGTTTCCCTACCCGAGTTCTGTGTGAAATCTGGTTAAAAAATACCTATAAATAGAGAAGAATTTAATATTTCTAATCACTCAATCCATTCTTTATCTTCTCTATCTATTCTAAGTCTTCCTATCACAAAGAGCTTTCAATCTTAAATTTTCCAAGACAACCCCCATTCTTCTAAGTGTCGGTGGTTTCCGATTAGAATTATTCGAGTTGTACAAGTTTGGAGTATAAAAGCTTTTTCCAGATGGTGTTGAAGTTTGATCATGGGCTTCGGACTAAAATACGACGGTATTGAAGTTGGCATGTTCTTCGGAGTAAAGCATGCGGTGTAATCTCTATTTCAAATAGTGAATTTAACATCGAGTAGAGTTGTCCAGACTGGACTAGTCCTCTCAGAGAGAAACTAGTATAAAATCTCAGTGTCTGCGTATTGCTTTCTTGCCCATATTTACTTTCTCCTTTACTTTACTGTATATTGATATCTACCTTTTTCTGTATTTTTAATTGGGGATATTACTTCCGCTACACTCTATTCACCCCACTCTAGAGGTGTGATCGATTCTACAATTGGTATCAGAGCGCAAGTTTCTCAAAGTTGGATTAAAACTCCTTGAGATATGGCATCATTATACACTAGCAATGGTGAAGGCCAGTCTACAAATAGGCCACCCCTATTTAAAGGCACAAACTACACGTATTAGAAGACACGTATGAGCTTTTACCTCAAGTCTCTTGACTTCGATTTATGATCAATTGTCATTGACGGTTATAAGAAACCACATCCTATTGTTATAGATGGGAACCTAGTTGAACAACCGCATGACAAGTATACTGATCATGAAAATAAGTAAGCAAGTTTTGATGCAAAAGCTATTAATGCTTTATTCTATGTTGCAGATAGAACATACTTTAATAGAGTATCAATATGTGTCACGTCTCACGAGGTTTGAAAACTTCTTGAGGTAACTCATGAAGGAACTTGATAAGTGAAGGAGTCCAAAATCTCATGACTTGCACAAAAGTATGAGGCTTTCAAAATGAAGCCTAATGAGACTATTACCAATATGTTTACTCGATTACTAGATATTGTTAACCCTCTATCTTCCCTTGGAAAAGAAAACATCAATCATGAAAAGATTCGAAAGTTACTTCGTGGGCTGACCAAGAACTGGAATACCAAGGCGACGACCATTATTGAAGGGAACGATCTCACTACAATGACTCTCGAGAAACTTATGGGAAAGCTGATGACACATGAGGTAGACCTTAAAGATTTCAAAGAGCCAGTACCAAAGGAGAAGACTATTGCATTCAAAGCACATCATAAGGCAGACTTCGATGATAAAAGTGAGACCGATAGCTCAGACAACAAGCAAATGGCCCTTAGGACAAGGAATTTTAGAAGATTCCTGAAGTACGAGAAGGCTAATAAAAAAGATTCCAGAGATGACGAAGAACCAATCTGCTACAGTTGTAAGAAGACATGTCATATCAAGAAAGACTGTCCTGTTATAAGAAATGGGAGCAGAGATGATCAATCAAGCAAAAGAAGGACTTCAACAAAGAATTATGCAAATACCAGCATCTGGTATGAAAGTGAAGCAAGTGATTCTGAAGAAAAAGAAAAATCTCACAACACACCAAATCTATGCTTCATGGCTACGGATGCTAAGGTAATTTCAAATCCTCTTTATGAAGAATTTACTTTTGATAAATTATCTTATGCCTTCACTGATCTACTAGAAGATCAAAAGAAGATGATGGGTGTCGTGACCCGCGCCCGGAAGTTCGGGCACGAGTACGTAGAAGCACGACCAGGCTGCGCCGCAGAGTCGACGGCAGTAAGCTATCGAGTCCTTTAGTAAATCCAAATCCAGCAAAGTAAAGATATCCAAATTCTAACTCAATCACAGATTCTAAATGTTAGATATGAAATGGAATGGCAAGTCCACAGAGTTTAATATAGTAATCCTCAGAAAGAGTACAACTTAGCAAATGTCCCAATAACATAAATCTAAACGACATAAAGTAAAAGATAATCTAAACTAGACAACCTCCAGTTGTAAGTCTGCTGCAGCATCTCATGCATCCTTGGGTGGTTATACCTCAAGTCCAAATAAAACCTAAAATTGTCAACGTATCCAGTCAGAATTAGAGCAAGTACAATTCATGATTCACTACTCACAACATGATAGACTATAAGTGTAACACCCAATTTCTGGAATGAGGGTAATTTTCAACTTATGTAATTATAATTATTATTTATTTGTATTTATATCACATTATGATTTTTGGTGATTTTTAATCAATTTAAAACTGTTTTATCATGGCTTATGATTTTGATGCTTTGCTAACGTAACCTGAGAGACTGTCTGACCTAGAGCCTAACCATGTCATTAGCATAATTTATTTTTTACTTTTGAGCATGAGGGTATTTTGGTCATTTGGCCTCTTTGAATTATTTCATGATTTATTGCATTGGTGATTGTTAAATTTGATTTTTACTAGTTGTGATTTAGTGGACTAGCCTAGAAGCTAACCCTAGCTATGGTGACTTAGTAGACAATGGTGTGACCCTAGTCTAGCTTAAGTCAAACCTATTTTAGTCACTAGAATCTATTTCAATAGTAAGAATTATGAATAGGTGAAATGACTTATGATTTAAATTCCATGACTTGTGACTTAAGCCCATAGGCCCATGACTTGAGCCCAAACCCCAACCAACCCACTAGTGGCCAGCGAACATAGGGTTTCCTACCCCTATTTAATGCCTCTTCCACTTGTTCTTGCCTCTTTTGTGCTTGACCTAGTTTTTAGAAGAAAAGGTAATTCCCCACCTTCCTAAATTCCTAATAAATTCATTTCAAATCCTTTTTAACTCTAGTCTTTTGCATTAGGATCTAATTATTATTTATTTACTGTTGGTGGAGAGTAATTCCAAATTTTGAGCAATTTAGGGATCCGAGCTAGTAAGGAGGAACACTTCGTTTTGGGGCTTTTTCTTGCTATTTTCACCTATGGGTAAAAACCCTTAAATTGCATTATTATAACGATTTCTTTGCATATTAGGCTAGATCTAGGTGTCTCCTAGTTGTCCCTAAAATTTGGGTAGATTTCGTGTCCGTTTGGTGTCCGTATCGGACACGTGTCCATGTGTATGTTTATGTGTTTGACAAAACATCTCAAAGAACTTTTTATTCTTTTTTTTAAAACTAATTAATCTAATTTGTAGCCCTATGCATGTGCTTTGGATTTCTTGTGGACTGATTCGATTTTTAAGTCATGTTCGTGTCCAAAACGAATACGAACTCGCTGCACGAGCAGCCGCACACATGCCCTGCTGCTCGGGCTTGCTGTGGGACACGACACGGTGACTCAGGTCATAATTTTTGGTGGACACGTGGCCCTAGTGACTGACTGGACTCCCATAAAATTTTGTGGGTCCTCGTTCAGTGTGCGCGAAGAAATCGTCGCTGTACTGGTTTTACACTGACACGTGCAGACCAATTTTTGCGGTCGGATACGCGCCATTTGACACGACGCAGGGAAACGTTGACACTGTGCAGGGTGACACATGTGTAGCCCTATGTGTGGCGAACACACGGACAAAAGCACGAAGTGTCACGTGTCCTGTGTCACGTGTACGGTGCCTCGTACTCACAGTACGACACTGCACAGTGTGGATGTGCCTGGGTGTATCTTTCTTGATTTGGACACGTTCGTGTCCATTATTTGGACACGATACAACTTGTGTAACACCAACACATGTGCATGATTGTTTAACAACCTCTAGTTTGAAGTTTCTATGTAATTTCGAATCCACATTTAGGTTTCCCTATAATTCTCTGATACATGCTTCTGTTCTGTTTCTTTCAGAGTTAATTGTTAAATTAAATTGTTAAATTATGTAAGTTAATGTTCATTTAATGATGTGTGATGTATATGACTGCCTGGGGATGATTTTTTATTGGCTTGGTCAAGGATTGCATGGTTGATTGGAAGTTGGTTTCATTTTCATAAACATCCTGAAAATTCCTGATACCTGTGCAGTAGAGCATAATCTTAGAGTTCAATTCAATGTGTTTTAATCCAAACTGCATGTTCAGTTATATTGTTTCAATGATGTTTACATTTGGAGTTTGCTTTCGAATTCACATTTCCATAAAACTGGACATGGACAGTATACAATATTCATGTGCAGCAGTTAGTGTTAGTTCATTCCTATATGCAAGGTTACATGTAAATTTCAATGCTGGAATTTTGAACATGTGTTGAATATGTTTCTGTACTGGTTCAGTTCAGTACAACTTTTCTGAGTTTGAATTCGATTAGATGTTAAACTGTGAATAAATTGATGATATATATCTATGTATGTATACATTGGGTTGGTTCCTAGGGTTGAGCTATTAACCTTAAAACCGAGCCCTTCATCTCAAATTCACTTGACTGAACCTGAACCCCATTCTCTGGTTGCCTACACACACTAATGTACACAATTACCTAGATTGAACTACCACTATATGTTGATACCTTAATTTAAGAGTTCATGAGTGTTCTTGATCACATTTTTACTTAGACTTTCTTCACATATAAATTGAAACTGAGGTTTAATGGTTTAAAACTGAAGATTCATATACTGTGATATAGAGTTCAATATATGCATGTTACATACATTAGGTGGTTGTGTGTGTGTCTCTATATTTCGAGATGTAATGTAGACTTGATGTGTGTTATACTAAGATGTTTTCACATAATTATATTAAAGGGAATTGCTTGGCATTAAAGAGTTAACTGAGAATTCAGTCCACAAATTCCTTGTTTCCCTTTTGTAATTGAATGCAAAGCATGATAGTTCAGGCTTTATTTGGAACTGTGAATGAAAGGATATGGGTATAACTGAGTTTGGAGCTTAAATGTAAATGATAGCAAGTTGGGTTAGTATTGATTATTGGTTGTTTGGGCTTCCATTTGATGTATGATCTTAATTGATTAGTTAGGATTCACTTGATGCATTGTAACATTTTGCCTATACAAATTAGTTCATCTCAATGTGATGTATATAAATGTGCAATGTATGCCTAGTTTATAGCTCTTTGTATACAATACTTACCCAAGCTCACCTTGCCACTCTATGTTGCCTAATTACATGTACACTAATATTGGCACTACACTAATCACCCCTACTTGCCACATAAACCCTTAATACTATATGCTATATATATGTATATATACATGATGTTAATATATATTATGTGCTATATAAGTAGATGATATGGATACTATGTGAATGAAAATGTGTATGTGCATATTAGCCTATGTTCACCTATATACATTTTATTTGCATATTGCCTTGTATGTTATGCAATAGCCTGTGTGAGCCTACATGTATGCATCTATGTAAACTAGTATGTAGGTACCTATGTATGTATGTATCTAAGCATGTATGCAAATATATATATTGTATATATAATGTGTGATGCCTTGTGGCTTGTGACGTTGCTTGGTTGTATGCTAGTCTAGGCTTGGTTAGGCATAGTGAGACTTGACTGGACTAGGATTGACCTAGTTGACTAGTATAATTGACCAAGGTTGACCAAAGTTTGACTTTGACCTAGAGTGGCCTAGAAATCATGTAGATTGTATGGTATCTTTTATTTCCTTGTATTTTACACATCATGACCTATATTCCTATGTTTAGGACATTGTGACTCCGGTGCAGACATCTGATATTACACTACTCTTTTCAGAGTAGCAGACGAGTACATTCTCTGATAGTTCTCTCATTTATTTGTCAATTATTGTTCTTCAGTTCTGGTTAGTTGTATGTGATTCTCTGTTACAACACGTATGGATATTTCTGGATTTATGTATGCGATACCCATTTATTGTCTGGCCTCTATTACTGGAATCATTCTGGAATCATTTACTGGTATCATCATGTTCTGGCTGGACTCATCTTGAATCTTGTGTCGGATTTTTGGATTCACTTGCTAGGAGGAAAAATACTAGAGTAAGACATGTAGACATACCCCAATTCTGGAATCACCCTCATGCTGGAATCAAACTGTAATGATAGCCATCTCACACCCGGCCAGGTGTGTGATGTGCCGGATTACCTATAGCCATTTACATGTCGATCTCGGTATTTTAAAACACACTATTAGAGTATAGGTTGGACTCACCCTGGAATCATTGGTCACTATGACTGGAATCATCTCGTACTGGATTCATCTTGTTTTAGATTCGTCTTGTACTGGACTTACATTGGAGTTACACTTGTCTACATTTACTGTCTGGACTTATACTATGTTACTCTAGTTCAGGTAGTTCTATTTTTACAGTCCTTATTGCCATGATTCTTCTTTTGTTTTAGTTACTTACTTTCCTTGTACCTTATCTGCCTTCTATACCATCACCTGAATATAAGCTGCCATGTTCATCAATACAACTGTCCATAGCTGCTTTATAGTTCTTTGTCATTTACTTGGGTTTTCTAGATGAGATGTGCTCGTTCCTGTCCTGACTGGACCTGTTGAAATTTTACAGATGATTGCCCTGAGGAAATTTGCCCTACTCATTATGGACCTGACGAGGGATTAGCCACCTTTGGTCCCGACACTTAGCAGTGATCAGGATACAATTTTAGATTTGCATTAGTTCTTATTTGGATTGGTTGTATTGATTTGAGACTTGTGTTGTATTTCAGATTTTTGAGATGTAGTTATTATTTCAGTAGTGTGGTTTTCTTTCTATTTCTTAGTTATTCTTCTATGTTATCTTATCGTGCTTAGACTGTGATTGAGTTACAATATCTTATATTTGTCCTTCGTTTGGAGTTGATCATGATGAGTACATTATATACTGCATGAGTTGATGGTTAGTTAGAGACTTAGAACAGCGTTCTACCGCCGACACTATGGCGTAGGCTGGGCGCTGTTACGTACTTGTACCCTTACAGTGGGTGCGGGTCACGACTATAAGGCATGTAATAGATGTAGAGAGCAAACCTGAAATAACCGTAAATGTGATCTAACGAATATGGTGATAGAAGTAAGACTAAACATGGAAAGAGGTCAACATATAAAGTAAACAATATTAGTGCATAAGTCATCACTACACTAAGTATGTTTGAAATACCACGTTCTATATGTGACGGGTTGAGGGATCTACATGGTCAGGCTCAATCATACGTGTATTATATGATTGGCTATCAGTCACGAAATCAGGCTCAATCATACGTATAAGGTATGATTAGCTATTAGACACGGAATCACTGAATGTACAGGGTTTTGATCACATATATACTAAGATATTTTGCGTATGACTAATAATCATGGATTTAAATCATCATGTGAATAAGGTAAACACGGAAGCATGGAAAATACTGAATCATGATATAGAATCCATAATACTAAACTCGTTTGAGAGTCGTGTCGATAGTTAGGGATGAACATCTAAAAGCATGAGGTAGAGTAATTATCAGGAAATGGAAGCGATCATCATGAGTACTTGCCTTGGGTATCTGAAGACGTGCGCAACACGAATGTGCCGACACGAAAAGTATCACAGTCTATAGTTCATAATCATAATCCAAATAAGTCGCAGATCATAATGTCCAAATATAAGTCCAAGGTTATATCTGTCATCCATATATCCAATAGAAGTCCAAGATCCAATCCGATATCCAAGTATCCCAATAGGCCCCATAATCCGATGACTGATATGATTGATCAGAGAAACAGATGGAAACGCACGATTAGTGATTTGACCAACAAGACGAATGAGAAAAGACGTAAGGAATAAGATTTGGAATGACTTAGATTATTATTATATATATATGCATACTCCTAGAAAATAATAGTATTATTTAGGAAATATTTATTAAACTAAATTATAAATTTTTGGTAACTATCATTTATAGATAAGTTTATATATATTTTTATTAGATAAAAATACTATAACAATATTTAGATATCAAATCTACTTTTGAACCAAATAGGTATAAAGTATTTTTGTAAATAATTTTAAAGATAATTTATTATACAAATAATAATAACAATATAAAAATGCATATACCTAGTATCCCATATTTATTTATATAACACCAATACATATATATATATATATACATATATCATAAATAATATATATTATGGGCCTGGCCTAAACCAAGTTTTCGTAAAAAAAATATGCTATATAAAAATGTGATGTGCTCAGAGCCCGGCCTGCTTGCTGGACTAAAAGAAATACTAATGAAAAAAACAAAACTTCACAATAGCTGGGCTTGAAGCCCAGCCTAGAGCAAATAGGTTTAAACCCTCAAATTTCTCTCAACCGAGAGAATTGCACAGAATGAAGGAGAGGAAGAGTGAGGAGAGTCCGAGCTCTTTAGCCTAATGGTATTAGAGCGGACATCCGGAGGGGCCGGCAAGGTTCGAGCCCCCAGTTGTGTGTGTGAGTGGGATTTCAAAAAAAAAAAAGAGTGAGGAGAGAGAAAGGAGATCGGGAGAAATATGGAGTGAGGAAGAAGAGGAGGAAGGGGTCTTACCCACAGCGACAGCTGAAGCACGCAGAGTGGGGCACGGTCTGCATCGACGAGGAAGGACCTTAGTGGCGGATCAGTGGCATGGTTCGGGGCTGCCAGGGAGCATAGGCTGGCACTGTCTCGCCGAATTCGGCGGCACCCAGAGGGAGAGGGTCGGGGCAGGACCTCGCGCACGGTGATATGGATCGGTCGCCGGAGGAAGCGTGGCGAAGGACAGCGATGGCCGGGGCTCGCGGATTGGTTCGCCTAGGCGGCGATCGAAGATGCACAGAGAGAGAGAGATGGTCGAGGAGAGGTCGGATCTAGACCAGATCTGACCGGAGACATGAGGCGCTGCGGGGATCCGCTCAGCGGACACGGATTCGACGTCGACGGTGAAGCATCAGGTAAGATGCGGCTATGGCGGTGGTCATTGTTGGTGTTGGATAGGGAATCGGGGATAGTAGAGGTGGTGTATGGCGAGGGGGTTTGTGGACTTGGTGGTGTCTCTCGGTGATGGTGGTGGTAACGGAGGCGGGGCTGGGCTGAGCTTGGGTCTGGTGATGACGATGGACAAAAAAGTAGAAGGTGGAGGTGGGAGGAGAGATGGTCAGCTTAGCCTGGTCCAAACGGTGGTCATAGAAGTTATGGCGGTGGTCGCCAGTAGTGGGTGAGGAGTCGAAAAGGGTTGGGAGAGGGATGGCACATACATGGGTGCATGGAGTTGGAGTTGGGGTTCAGTGATGGAGGAGACAGAAAGGAGATAAGACTAGGGGAGACAACGAGAAGGCGGAGCTCGCCGGAGTCCGGCGGTTGAGCATGGTGCTGGCTGTAGATGGTCGGTTGGTGCTGTACAAGCAGGAGAAAGAGAGTGAATAGGATTATTTATGTAAATTATAAGGACACAGCACATTTTACTCAGGGCTGTCCAAGTGTTAGTTTTTCATTATTTACAAGTTTGCCACTGAAAAAATTACTCAGGGCTATCCAAGTGTAGGTATAAAAGATAATGAGGACTGCCAGAAATTGTGGCAGTCCTGAAAGTAATGAGGACTGCCAGAATTCCTGGCAGTCCTAGAAGTAATGATGACTGCCAGAAATTGAGGCAGTCCTGAAAGATACTTGTTGTACAGCAAGTTCCTTTCAGGACTGCCACAATTTCTGGCAGTCCTAAAGTTGACATTCCCGAATGAAAAAAATATATTAGGGTTTATTTCAATCTTGATAATAGAGTAAAATATGCATTTTAGGATTTATTTTCATGCATTCTTTGTGAGGAAAGAAGTATTTAACCTTTATTTTCATACATTTTAGGGTTTATTTAATTTTTTGGGTGCCATCGAAATTGGGAAAGAGAAGGAAACTAGGATTTTGATAGAGATGGTGATGATGGAAACGACGGAGAAGAAGAAGATGATGATGATGAGAAAAAAATTAGGGTTTTGATGAAGATGTGAGAATGGAAATGGTGGAGAAGAAGAAGATGGATAGAAGAAGAAGAAGAAGAAGAAGAAGAAGAAGAAGAAGAAGAAGAAGAAGAAGAAGAAAGCTAGGGTTTGTGAAGAGAGAGAGTGGAGAAGAAGAAAATGGACAGCCCCTGAATAAAAAATTTGGACAGCCCGAGTAAAAGTTCCTCAAAGCCTGGCTAGCCCTAATCCTGGCTAGCCCCGAGTAAAAAAGGCTGTGCCCTTATAAATAGCCATTATTTAGTGTATAAAATAATAAAGAGTCTTCATTATTCTAATAGGAAATAGTGGAGTGCTCCACAAGCCTAGATGGCACTATTGTAAAATGTAATAGATCTAAGGACAAATGATAAAGACCACTCACTAATTCAGTAATTAATAACTAATTACACTATTAATTAATCTAATGACTAAAGGCCACTAACTAGTAAACACAATATTAGCTAGTAAGTCCGCAATCCAAGCCCAAGGCTTTGTAGGCAAAAATAAATTTAAAATAAAAAGATTAAGCCAACAATTAAAAATGTTTTCAAATAATAATAAATAGAATAAGTAATTTTATAAATGATTTCCAAATTTTTTATTTTAATAATTAATTTAAAAAATTCAATTCCGATTTTAGGTAGTTACAAGTCTACACACCTTAAAAAAATTCGTCCTCGAAATTTAAATCATCACGATCAATTAATATCAAAATATGATTAAAGATAGTTTAAAAATCTTGGCATAAAAATTAACAAGAGCAAAATCACTTGGCGCAATAAAATACAAGAATGATGCGATTTCGCACGACTAAGATTAATCAAATAAAGAAGTTTAGGAATGGTATGACTTGGCACGAACAAAATCTAAACATGATTAGGATATGACCAAAAATAGAAATCAAATCGTTAGGCATGATTAAAATATGGTATAATTTAGGCACGATCAAGAATAAATTTGAAATCAAACTCATCTAACCACGATGAAGAAATAAGTCCAATTTTTTTAGGCACAATATATAATTAAAACAAAAATCATTAGGTATAATCAAAATGGATTCTACGCACGGAGTGGTTAAGGCACGACGCACAGAATGGTTAAGGCACGATTATCTGAAGAGCAAAATTATATGACGTGATTAAAGATTAGAATTTAGGCATGATTTAAGAACAACATTGATGTATGAAGCCCAAGTCACTTAGTCATGTCAAGTCATATTGGCATGACTAATAGTTAACCTATTCAAGAATATAATCATGTATAAGGTAGATTCCAGTCGGATATAACTTAGATAATGATTAAATATAGAGTCAGGATTTAGGCATGATTAGAATTAAATCTTATTGTCGTGAATGAAGAATAGAACTTGGGCACGATTAAAGTAAAATTATAGTATAGCCGCAATCAAATAGGATAAAAATTTAGGTACGAAAAGTAGAATCCAGATCACAAGGTCATGACTAAAATAAAAATTTGACACAATTTGGAATGAATTTAATCAAAATAGAGTATGGATGTGTTTAAGATATAATCAAAATCACTATCAAAAGATTTCAAGTACGATTAAGAATATAATCAAAAGCGTAGTCGCGATCAAAATGGAATTGATTCTACTAATAACAAATTCAAAGAGTGATTTACGCGAATAGGAAAATGAGATCTCTATTATAGAAAAAGTCAAGTAATGATTACAAGCTATGATATGCAGGAAGGGAATACAAGATGATTATCTCACCCTACTACTACAAGGTTTATCTGGTCATCGTCCCTCAATTACGCTCCTACTTACCAATCTAGAAGAACCTACTAACAGAATCATCAATCCAATTATCCTGAAAAAGTTAGACTACTATATGGTACGTCATCAATCATAATTCTGAAACTTTTTTTTTTTGCCGCACTCCGTTATCAATTTAGTCATCCTTAAAAATTCAAATCTCTCAAATTTAGATTCTTCAATTCAACGTCTTACCATAAGTCAATATAAAATATCTCAAGGATTTGTGACTTCTAGTAGCGAAATTTCTTCGAATCAATTCCCATTTTGAGTATCCTCACCGATCTTAAGAATATAAATACCAGTTATTTATAGTTTCTCATATTTTTAATTTCATTATCTACTAATCTTCTTCTTTGAAATTCTTCCACCTTATGTATTTATATGAAAACAATCCATACTAGAAATATTTCTTTAAACGTAGCCATTCCTAAAATTCAATGATGCTACTATCCTCTTGACCTTGCTTTCATTTCCTAGGTTACACATTTCCTTCATCAATTTCGTCTCATTGTCTAAATCATCATAACTAGTCTAAAATGTATCATTACCACACTATAATTGAATCATTCAAATCTCCAGTGTCCTATGTCTCATTCTTCTTTGGTTCCTCAAAATTTGTAGAATAGTTTAATTTGGCACGACTTAGGAATAACATCAAAATATGGTCAAAATTATTATGGCACGATTCCAAATCATTTGTGACAATTGAGATGGATTCGATATCTTAATTCAAAACTGTATAGGATCGGAAAGAATAAAATTCAATTTTGGCACGAGCTAGTCATACTAAAATGATCAAATCAACAACATGATTAGGTTGGAATAGAATCAAAATTTAAGCATAGAAGGATCTAAGCATATAATCATTAGTATATTTTCGAATCATTTGGCAAAATCAAAATTTAGAAATGAATAAGAATCAACTTTAGGTGAAATGGAGATCCTCAGAATAATCAAAATCACTAGGGTATGATCAAAATAGAATTTTGTGTTTTGGCACGATCAGGGATAATCAAATTCATACTCGTTTACGGACAATTAAGTCATAATAGGACGATGAGGTCAAAATTAAAACATGTTCATAATTGCATAAGCATGATGAATCATTTATGTACAATTTTAAGAATAGATTCAGTATATAATCGATATCATACAGGCACAATGAAGTTTATCATCGCTAGGCAGGATATCGTTGTGATAGATTCAAAATCATTAATTATGATCAAGTCAAAATGATCAAAATTTAAGTGTAGAATAATAGGTACGATTACCGTCAGAATTAAAATCATATTGAAGATCAAAGCTTAGGCACGATTAAGAATAAATTCAAATCTGGTCAGGTCAATAGGACTTAAGATATCTAGACTTGACCAAAAAGTTTAGGCATAAACAAATATGGTCATGATTTATTTAAATCAAGATCTAGTCATGCAAAGTCATCTACGCATGACCGAGATTTAAAATTTGCTACGATTAAGAATAGAGTCATGCTTAAGACATGACCAAAACCTAGTCATGAGTAATAATAGAAATAAAATCTAGACACGATTAGAACTAAAACCACTCGAGTATAATCAAGAATAAAAAATTTGCATGATTAAGATTATAATCAAAATCATTTAATCACAATCAAATTTGATCAAAATTTAATAATGGAAAATCAAAGGATGATTTCAAAGGTAAGGAAAGTCGAATCATTCTTACAAGGATAGGAAAAAAAATCAAAATATATGATTATGTAGAGGGAAGGACGAGGTACATCGGACTCTACTAACACCTACCAGAGAAATATTGCTACAAAGATACAGTATTGTGAGTCATATCTAAATTGATGCCTATAGTTCACATGTCCAACCAGGAATCACTCAATAACTCGTAAGCTACACTTCCAACAATCAACACTTATATTCAATGAAATAAACCTATCTGCAAGCTACCAACTACTATGCTATCCAAGGAGCATCAAAAATTAATAAAATGAAACACTATAAGGAACTTAACTAGAGGAACCAAGGATATCCCTACTCCTAAGCGAGGAAAGGTGATAGAAATGGGTTGTATAATAATAAAGATGGAACGATAGAGATGATATATTAAGAACCAATTTCAAGATACAATCTGATAATCATATACGTCTATCTGTAATCATGTTACCCAAATATTTGCCACGCCATTAAGCATGGCTGTGATAGACGATAGAATCCATAACTAAGATATATACCTCTATAATCATGTTATCTAGAATTTTTGCCACACCAACCGGTATGGCTGCAAGAAATCCTAAATTCTATAACTAAGATAAGTATATCCAAAATCAGGCTCTATGTCCTTGTCATGCTAGCTAGTATGGCTGCGATAAACTCTAGACTCCATAACTAAAGCAGACATTTACATTTCTGACTGTCCTCATCAAATATGTTATCAGAATATACCTTAATTCAATCCATACAATATATCTTGATACAAAATTGAGGCAACAACGAACACCATGAATCAAATTCAACAACGAATCATGGAAGAGTAAATAGAAACAAGTGGAAAATAATTTCGAGAAGAGATTCCCAGGGGTCGTCCAAGGAATCTCCCAGGGAATCCTAATTTGTGATTGAGTATTCTCTTACCATAATATCCTATTTTCTATATCCTATCGCAAGCTCGCAATAGTATAACTATGACATTGTACTACCATGACATTGCTAGAATTGAAAAGACGAGACATGCATGGGCCAGCATAAAAATGTGTCATGACCCGCGCCCGAAAGTTCGGGCACGAGTGCGTAGAAGCATGCCTAGCCTGCGCCACAGAGTCGACGGCAGTAAGCTGTCTAGTCCTTTAGTAAATCCAAATCTTGCAAAATAAAGATATCCAAATTCGAACTCAATCACAGATTTTAAAAGGTAGATATGAAATGGAAATGACAAGTCCATAGAGTTTAATATAGTAATCCTCACAAAGAGTACAACTCAGCAAATGTCCCGATAACATAAATCTAAACGACATAAAGTAAAAAATAATCTAAACTAAACAACCTCCAACGGTAAGTCTGCTGCAGCATCTCCTGCATCCTTGGGTGGTTATACCTCAAGTCCAAATAAAACCTAAAATTATCAATAAATCTAGTCAGGATTGGAGCAAGTACAATTCATGATCCACTACTCACAACATGATAGACTATAAGACATGTAATAGATGTAGAGAGCAAAACTGAAATAACCATAAACATGATCTGACGAATATGAAGATAGAAGTAAGACTAAACATGGCAAGAGATCAACAAATGAAGTAAATAATATGAGTGCATAAGTCATCACTACACTAAGTGTGTTTAAAATACCACGTTCTATATGTGATCGGCTGAGGGATCTACATGGTCAAGCTCAATCATACGTGTAGTATATGATTGGCTATCAGTCACGGAATCAGGATCAATCATACGTAAAAGGTATGATTAGCTACCAGGCATGGATCTCTGAATATACAGGATTTTGATCACATATATCGTAAGGTATTTCGCGTCCGACTAATAATCATGGATTTAAATCATAATATGAATAAGCTAAACACGGAAGCATGGAAAACAATGAATCATGATATAGAATCCATAATACTAAACTCGTGTGAGAGTTTTGTTGATAGTCAGGAAAGAACATCTAAAAGCATGAAATAGAGTAACTTTCAGAAAATGGAAGCGATCATCACGAGTACTTGCCTTGGGTATCTGAAGTCGACGTGTGCGACACGAACGTGTCGACACGAAAAGTATCATAGTCTATAGTTCACGATCAAAATCCAAATAAGTCGTAGATCATAATGTCCAAATATAAGTCCAAGGTTATATTCGCCATCCATATATCCGATAGAATCCTAAGATCCAATCCGATACCCAAGTATGCCAATAAGCCCCATAATTCGATGATTGATATGATTGATCAGAGGTACATGTGGAAAAGCCCAATTATGATTTGACCAACAAAATAAAAGAGAAAAGACTTAAGGAACAAGATATGGAATGACTTAGATTATTATTAAATATATATATGCATACTCTTCGAAAATAATAGTATTATTTAGGAAATATTTATTAAACTAAATCACAGATTTTTGGTAACTATCATTTATAAATAAATAAATATATTTTTTTTAGATAAAAGTACTACAACAATATTTGGATATCAAATCTAATTTTGAACCAAATAGGTATGAAGTACTTTTGTAAATAATTTTAAAGAATATTTATTATGCAAATAATTAAAATAATAATAACAATATAAAATGCATATACCTAGTATCCCATATTTATTTATACAACACCAATACATATCATAAAAAAATACATATATCATAAATAATATGTATTATGGGCCTGGCCCAAACCAATTTTTGGTAAAAATACACTATATAAAAAGGTGATGGGCTCAGAGCCCGGCCTGCTTGCTGGCCTAAAGAAATACTAATAAAAAAAACAAAACATTGAAGTACATGTAGGCAACTCTAGAGGAGGGTGAATAGAGTTTGTGTCGATAATAACCAAATAAAAATTAGCACTTTCACCAATAGAATAATTAATCTGAAAACTAATGCAAAAATAAAAGAGATCAAAAAAGCATACGCAAATACAGCAGTTTTAACCTGGTTTCTCTCGTGGAGGACTAGTCCAGGCCTGAGAACTCTTGCTCAGGATTGAAATCCACTATTTGTGAAATAGCATACACCACATGCCTTTAGTCCGAAGAGCATGCAAACTTCTTTACAGAACACGAGCTTTTAGATCGAAGCGCTCGAATACTTCAACTTCGCAGAAAGCGAAACTTGAAATTTTTTAAGTGACTTTTCTTTCACTCTTGCACACAACTTCTAGCTGATATCGTACTGAGCACCTTGGGCTAAGGAGAGTTGTGGATTAGGAGATATGAAAGAATGAGGCTTGGAGTAGTAGAGCTTAGAATGATTGAATATTTGAAGGTAAGAAATGATATAAAATGAGTGAATTCAAGCTCTATTTATACTATTCTGGGGAGGCAGAGTTCGGCCCGAATTCTGTCCCAAGAATTCAAATTTTTGAAGGTTGGACAGCTTTTATCAAGAAGGCCCAAAAAATTAGGGTGCTAAAAATCAGGGGGTAGAGTTCGGCCCGAACTCTACCTTAGACAGAGTTCGGCCCGAACTCTGTCTCCCTTGGGACAAAAGTTCTCAACGGGCTATGGTGGTTTGGTTTTGTTCAGGAATTGGTCTGTTTGTATGGTAGAGCTTGGAGAGATATGTCTAGGGGTTGAGATGACATAGTGTGACTCAACGTACACATTCTCCTAGACTCAATAAATTAAAAATTACAGACTTGGAACAAATAGGAAAACCAAGAGCCCTTTAATGACACCTTTCTTCTGATATTTGAGCAGACCTGAAGACGTCCTTTTCCTTTACAACAGTCGTCCAAAGATATACAGATCTGGAAATCTAAAAACCTTTCGGAGGTTTCGCCCCCGAACCCCCATGGGGGGCGCTGCTCCCTCGACCCCTATCCCCTAACCGGGCAGCGAAACCCCCGATGCGAGGCCCCAGATAGGTCACTAGGCGGTTCAGAGAAATTTTCTTGTATGACGCCGTCTTTGGCTCATAATTAATTCTTTATTGCATATGTCCTGGTTTGATCATGCTTACTGCATGTCTACAAATACAATATATGTTAGGTGAGCAAAACAATATTTCAGTACGATACAAGCATGACAATATGATATAGAACAATTAGGACAATACTAAGTTTAAGTAGCAACATGATAGTGAGTATATGAATATTAGTGGCATCATTATGTTAAACTTAATTGAGTAGCCATATTCAAAAACATGATATAATTATTGGGTTATCAAACTTTACAATAGCTGGGCTTGAAGCCCAGCCTAGAGCAAATGGGTTTAAACCCTCAAATTAATGAAGGAGAGGAAGAGTGAAAAGAGAGAAAGGAGATCGGGAGAAAGAAGGAGAGTGAGGAAGAAGAGGAGGAAGGGGTCTTATCCATAGCGACGGCCGAAGCGCAGAGGCGGGACGCGGTTTACGGCAGCATAGGAGGACCCCAGCGCGGATCAGTCGCACAGCTCAGGGCGGTCAGGGAGCGTGGGCTGGCATTATCTCGCCGGATTAGACGACGCCCGGAGGGAGAGAGTTGGGGCCTGACCTGGCGCACGACGAGATGGATCGATCATCGAAGGTAGCTTGGCGAAGGACAGCGAGGGTCGAGGATCACGGATGGGTTCGCCTAGGAGGCGGTCGATGATGCACGGAGAGAGAGATGGTCGAGGAGAGTTTGGATCTAGACCAGGTCTGACCGGAGATGTGAGGCACTACGAGGATCCGCTCGGCGGACACGGATTCGATGTCGACGATGGATCATCAGGTGAGATGCGGCTATGGTGATGGTTATTGTTGGCGTTGGACAGGGAATCGGGGCTAGGGTGAGCTTGGGTCGGGTGATGGCGGTGGCAAAGAAGTAGAAGATAGAGGTGGGAGGAGAGATGGTCGGCTTGGCCTAGTCCAGACGATGGTCGTAGGTATTGTGGCAGTGGTCGCCAGTGGTGGCTAAGGAGTCAAAAAGGGTCAGGAGAGGGATGGCACAGGCAATGGTGCATGGAGTTGGAGTTGGGGTTCAGTAATGGAGGAGACAGAAAGGAGATAAGACTAGGGGAGGCGGCGAGAAGGCGGAGCTCGCCGGAGTTCGGCGGCTGAGCACGGTGCTGGCTGTAGATGGTCGGTTGGTGCTGTACAGACAGGAGAATAAAAGTGAATAGGAATATTTAGTGTATAAAATAATATAGAGTCTCCATTATTCTAATAGAAAATAGTGGTGTGCTCCACAAGCCTAGATGACACTATTGTAAAATGTAATATATCTAAGGACAAATGATAATGACCACTAACTAATTCAGTAATTAATAACTAATTACACTATTAACTAAAGACCACTAATTAGTACAAAATCATTAGAAATACAATATTAGCCTGTAAGTCCACAATCCAAGCCCAAGACTTGGAAGACAAAAATAAATTTAAAATAAAAAGATGAAGCCGACAATTAAAAATGTTTTCAAATAATAATAAATATAATGGGTAATTTCATAAATGAATTACAATTTTTTAATAAATTTTAATAATTAATTTAAAAAATCAATTCTGATTTTAGGTAGTTACAATGGGTGTGTACAAAAGTGCCAAGAAAGAGCTGAAAGCTGTATAATCTGAGTTTTCTAAGCAATCTCAAATACTAGAAGATATTAGAGATAAATATATCTTCTAGTAACATGGATGAGATTGCTTCTTTAAAGTTGAGATTGCATGACATTCTTGAGAAGCTTGATAAAGCAAATCAAGAATATGTAAAGCTCAATGTTCTTTTTGAACTAGAGAAAAAGAAGTATTATACTGCTACTCAGAGAATAGATGCACTCATGGCTAAGTATAATGAAGCCTGCGATGTCTCTAAAAAGTTAGAGATTAAATTGGGTAACCAGCTAGTCAAGCCTGTAACTCAAGTAATCACAAATCACAAGACTAAACACGAACACAACACGACCAACACTACTAGAACTGCTAGGAGTCATGCATTCTTGTATAAATTTCCGTACAAGAAGTCAAACATCTTCAAAAACTCACATACATGATCTTCGAACTTAACCTAACACTAACACTTCAGCTACATGTCATTACTGTGGTTTAAGAGGACATGTATCACATCAATGCAAGATTAGGAAGCTTGTAGATATGCATATATATGTTTGGATTCAAGAAACTAACATATCCGAACCCTCAAGAAAGTGGGCACCAAAGGTTACATCTTTAACTTGTGTTGTAGGTGGACCTTTCTCCTCCCACTAGAATCAAATGGATTCTCGATAGTAGTTGCTCCAGACATATGACGGACGACAACACTTTGTTTACAACTCTATCGATGAAGAAAGAAGGCTATGTCTCCTTTAGAAACAACTTAAAAGGATATATAATTGGTAATGGTGACATAGGTACTTATCCCTCACCTATTATTAAAAATATATGTTTGGTAATAAAATAAAAACATAACCTGCTGAGCATTAGTAAGTTGACTGATCATGGTTATGGACTTAATTTTTTAAAGATAAATGTTTAATTTATAATAAATCTTCTGGAACAATCACTTTTGAGGGAATAAGAGGACAACATATTTGTCAAAAAGTACTAACAGTACAGAAAAGTGTCTATACACCTCTCAAGACGAAAGCTGGATATGGCATATGCGTCTTGGACATGCAAACATGGAACACTATTGCAAGATTGTCCACGAAAAACTGGTAAGAGGCTTACTCGATATTGCTTTCAAGAAACATATAGTCTGTGACGAGTGTGAAAAGAATAAGGCATCCAGATTATCTTTTAAATCAATAAACACTGTAAAGTACCTTTAGACCACTTCAACTGTTACATATGGATTTACTCGGACCAAATAGAGTCGACAGTCTTAGCGGTAAGTTATATGCTTAAGAATGTGGCCTTTTCTAAATTTTTGTCTTTTTGTAAAAATATACAAAATAAGAAAGGATTCATGATTACTCGCATACGAAGTGATCATGGAGGACAAATGATAACCACAATTTTAAATTTTTTTGTGATTCGAATGGTTTATCATATGAATTCGCTTACCCCAGAACTCCTCAACATAATGATATTGTGGAGAGGAATAATAGAACTCTTGGCGATATGGCCAGAGTTATGCTTAACCAACATAATCTTCCAAATTATTTTTGGGCTTAAGCTGTTTATACAACATGCCATGTTTGAACAGTTAGGAATCAGGGGGGGTTAGAGATAGTACTTGGTGCTGTCTAGGGTCATAATGACCGTGTCCATAGGCTGAATCTATGGGACAACATTAGCACTCTAAGTCAACAGGTAGGCAACATTATGCCATTGCTACTGTTGGAAGATTTCAATGCCATCATATACAATAGCGAGAAGCATAGAGGTAGAAAAGTTCCTGGACCCATCATGTCGGAATTTGAACAGTGCATCCTCCGAGCGGATCTGACCTGTGTGAAAAAATGGGGCATGCATGGTCATGGAGCAATAAGTCGATATCCAAACGAATTTACTGTCAGTTGGACAGGGCTATAGGTAACGACAGGTGGTTTGATTTATTCAACTTCATGGTGGCAGAATACTTGAATCCTAGCATTAGTGATCACTCTCCTATCCTTATGCACCTCCACACAACAAATTTTAAGACGAATCTATCGTTCAGATATTCAAATGCTTGGCACGTTATGGAAGGATATTATGATACTGTTATCAGAGCTATAGAGAATACAGTGAGTGGTTACCCCCAGTTTCACCTATGCAAGCTTCAAAATGCTGTGAAATCTGGACTAAAAATGTAGGATAGAGGTAAGCCTAAATCTGAACTAAGTAATAAGGAAAACGAACTGAAGAAAGTGCAAGAACTGCTGCAAATTAACCTTGATGATACTACCCTGGCAGAGAACGAGAGGCTGTTGCATATGGAGGTCCAACAATTACAGGTTCAGGAATTCACCCAGCTGCAGCAGAGAGCCAAGTATAACTGGTTGAGGCATGGTGATAAATACACCAAATTCTTCTGCGCATGGATCAGGGCTCGTCAATACTCTAACAGTATTGCTAGACTTATCAAATCATATAGAAAGATGGCTACGGAGCCTAAGGATATACAGGAGAAGGCAGTATCCTATTTTAAAGAGTTACATAATCAAGTTGGTTACTGTACAACCTTCCAGGAGCTAATCTGTAAAAAAGTAGTGACTGATGAAGGTAATGCGGCTCTGCGATGCCCTATGAGAATTAGTGAGATAGAACAGTATATCAGAGGGGTGGATGAATCTAAATCACCGGGACCAGATGGATTTGGGGCTAAATTCTTCAAAGTTCACTGGATGTAACTCAAAGATATCATTATAGAGGTGGTTACAGACTTCTTCCAAATAGGTAAACTGCTACGGGAAGTTAATCACATGTTTATAACTTTAATCCCAAAGAAGAAGGGTGCATCCTCATTGACATATTTTAGGCCAATAACCTGCTGTATCTTTGTTTACAAATTCATTGCTAATCTATTGTGCATTCGAATGAGGGACATAATGCCTAGCTTGGTTTCCAAAAATCAAACTACGTTAGTTCGTGTGTGCTCCATAGCAAAGAACTGTCTTCTGTCACACGAACTGGTCAGGGGATTTAACAAGAAAGGCGGAGATAAGACATGTATCAAACTTTACCTATGAAGGGCGTATGATTCTGTAAATAGATATTTTGTATGTCATCTACTGCTTAGCATGGGATTTGAGCCGGGATCGGTGGCGCTCATTAAGGAATGCATATTGTCCTCGTCGTTCTCTGTCTTGATTCAAGGCCAACAGTTTGGATATTTTACAAGTAATTGTGGGCTATGGCAGAGTGACCCATTGTCACCTTACCTCTTCATGGTGGTGATAGAGTACCTTACCTGTATGCTCGATATGGCGATGCACAAGAAAGAGATTGTTCCATTGTTCAAACAGGTTAGGCCAATTGTTTTACATCTGGTGTATGCAGATGATTTGCTTGTGTTCCTGGTCCCGTCAGAGAGGAGTATCACTAACTTGCAGAGGATACTTAAGGTGTTTGGGGCTATGTCTAGCTTAAGGCTGAACGAAGAGAAAAGTAAGATCTATCTTAATCGTTTTTGCAAGAGGAAGGAGCACTGGAAAAGCTTGCTCAACATGGATATGGGTACACTGCCGATCAAGTATTTGGGATTACCTCTATCCGTCTGCTATACCAAAGCTGTGGATTGTGACAATCTGATAGAATACGTTCAAAGAAGACTGGAAGGATGACAGTCTATGGCTTCATGGGTCAAATGATCAAGTGAGCAAGATTATCTCTCAAGGAAAATGGAACATCCAAATCCTATGTATTCCTCGACAAATCATATATGATATTCAAAGCATTCCCATTGAGAGAGAGCAAGGACAGGACTACTGGATATGGGACCACTCAAAAGGTATGTTTAGAGTCAGTGCAGTCTACAGATGGATACGACCCCCTCAGCTATTAGACATCTGGTCATTGTTCATCTGGTGCAAAGACAGCGCGAGCAAAATGCCGTATTGAATGTTCAAATTAGTTAGGGGGAGGCTCCTAACGCTCGATCGTCTTTGCAGAATGGGTATACAGGTTCCTACCCAGTGTTGCAGCCTATGTAGTAACGAGATGGAGATGGCAGATCACCTGGTATTTGGGTGTCACGTATCCAAGCGCATATGGGAAGCACAGAAAAGTAAACTCCATTTGTATTACTAAAGCAGGGGTGATTGTGAGCTTGGAAGAAATACAAAATCAACACGGAAGAGGGCCCCTATAGCTTCGTATGGCGAAGCTACGTATGCATGCTACAGTACGGCATCTCTGGCGGGAGAGGAACAGAAGGATTTTTGAAGGAGTCGCCTATTCTACAGAGGTCGTGTTGAACATTGAAGAAGACATGCGATGTCTTTTAAAACAGAGCTAATTGTACATAAGTTTTGAATCTATTGTAGATAGGAAGAGAGTTATGGCGAGGGATGTAAAGGGGAGGGAGTGAGTTGTATCACTCTATTCCTCATAATTTTGAATATAATTACCTTTATATATATATTATATATATATATATATATATATATATATATATATATATATATATATATATATATATATATATATATATATATATAAAAGAATAAAAAAAAAAAAATATATATATATATATATATATATATATATATATATATATATATATATATATATAAAAAATATATATATATATATATATAAAAGAATAAAAAATATATATATATATATATATATATATATATATATATATATATATATAGAGAGAGAGAGAGAGAGAGAGAGAGAGAGAGAGAGAGAGCCAATGAACCCTAGCCTAGTGGTAGTGGTGAGGCATGCGGCCCAAGTGGTCAGGAGATCGATTCCCGGTGGGAGCATTCAACACAATTACCTATTTTAATATATATATATATATATATATATATATATATATATATATATATATATATATATATATATATATATAGGTTGAAACTCTTTTTAGATTGGTATAATTGGGCATATAGCTTCACTCCCACTCCCACAAAGTTCATGCAGAAACCAATACATTCCAGCTGATAACTAAAATCTTGACATCCTTATATATTTGATTTGTACTCGATTGGGCGTGTAGCTTCACTCACCCAAACCACTATGCCTTATTACCTTTTTTTAGCATGGTACATACTCTTTTCTTATTTGACAATTGAGATTAAAAGGTACAGTAGGAAAAGAAAAATGCTGCAGAAGCTATAAGAACAACAATGGAAATAGAAACATGGAAAGTAGTCACCTACAGAGTAAGTAAAGGAGTCCATGATTCAACTATTCAAATGATTCAATCCAGTATCGTGCAGAAGACATGCTTAGCATTGTACACGGCCCTCTTTCCAAAGCTTTGTACATATATAGAAAGCACAGACCAGTACATCTTTTAGCAAAAGAAGCTCAGTTTAAGAAAGATACTTCTGAAGAAATGGTAGACGATTCCTATTTACTTTTAAAGCTAGACGACGGATAGGTGATTCCATAGGTAGTCGTTCACTAAAATGTAATAACGAAGAAACGCCGTTAGGTCGTCGTACAATTTTTTTGCGGTGTTCCTGCAGCTAGCCGTGTAAACTAGTGACACTTGGCCGACGACTTGAAGACGTCTAGGTAATTAATGCATATCCGTCGCTAAGTGGCGATGGATGATAGCCGTCGCCACAGATACGTCGCTGTATCTTTGTAGTCTCTGTATTTTTGTAGTCATATGTTTACTATCCTAAATTTATCGAAAAATATAAAAAAATTACCAAACACCCCCGAAAAGTAAAGGAGTCCATGATTCAACTATTTATATGATTCAATCTAGTATATTGCAGGAGACATGCTCAACATTCTACATGGTCTCTTTCCAAAGCTTTTGTACGTATAGAATGCACGGACGAGTACATCTTTTAGCAAAAGAAACTCAGTTTAAGAAAGGTACTTCTGAAGAAATGGTAGAAGAGTCCTATTTACTTTTAAAGCTATGGCAGAGTACTGGACGACGGATTGGTGATTCCATAGGTGGTCGTTCAATAAAATGTAATAAGGAAGAAACGTCAGTTATTCTATTGTGTTTTCGCGGTTAACCACATAAACTAGTGACACCTGGCCGATGAGTTGGCGATGTAAGCAATAATCGGACATAGACTTAGTCCTTAGCCACTCATTCTTATGGTACCCTTAGAATTGGTCTACAAAATCATGCATGTCCACAAGTTGGGAGGCTACAGATCCTAAAATTTAGTTCCATGAGCATGTTAGTTACTTGTTTTTTCTTGTATATAAGTAGCATTCCTTATGTAGTTGAACCATTGAGTTGAATACAAGCTTTATTCTCCATTGTCTTAGAAGAGTGTTTGTTTGTCTCCTTTTTGTATCACAAACACACACTTGTTTGTGCGATCCTTTAGAAGCGAACATGTAGTATCAGAGCCGTGTTTGAGGAGATGGGCAAGCCTGGAGATGTGTTGCCGCAGACACCAAGTTCTAGCAGGAGTGCAGCCACCCAGCCGTTGACTACACTGGTAAAGGAAGGCAACTTGGCACTCTCATATCCTATCCTTACCAATACTAACTACTCTATGTGGGTGGTTAAAATGAGGCTAACATGCGTGCTCAAGGCGTGTGGAGCGCGGTTCAGCCCAAGGCCGACGAGGAGATGAGCGAGTGCAAGGACCAAGCAGCCCTTGCACTCATCTTCAACGCGGTAGACAAAGAGAGCTTCATGCACATCTCTGACATGGAGAATGCCAAAGAGGCATGGGAAACCTTGTGCACGGTGTATCTGGAAGATGATCGTGTCAAGCAGGTCAAGCTCCAGACACTCCGATGGGAGTTTGAAGGGCTCAGAATGTCGAAGACCGACACGGTCGATGGCCATAGTGCGAAGGTAACAAATCTGGTGAATCAGATCAGAACTCTTGGTGACACGCTCGAGGAGTCATATGTTGTCAAGAAGGTATTGCGATCAGTACCTGAGAGGTTCATGGCGCTCGCTGCAATCATTGAAGAGTTCGCAGATCTCAAGAAGAAGAAGCTGGACCAGATCTTTGGCTCCATGAAGGCAAAAGAAGAGTGGATGCGCGCACATGCACCACGACAAGGTCAGATAATGCTACTGAAATCTGACCAAAATCCATCACAAGAGGTGGCAGAGAGCTCGAACGCCAAAGGGCGTGGGCGTGGCAGAGGTCTTGGTCATGGTCGCGGAAGAGGCCGCGGTAGAGGCGGGCATGACAATGACAGGCCTATTTGCGACAAGTCGAAGTCCAAATGCTTCAAGTATGGGGACTTCAGGCATTTCGCTGTCGAATGTCGCAGCAAGCCGGAGCCATAAGCTAACCTAGCCAAGGTTAACTTCAAGTATGATCAAGACACACTTTTGGTGGCATATCACATGGAGAAATCATGCCAGATGACGTAGGGGCCTGGAAGCGTCCCCAGGCATGGTAGTGAAGACATTGTCAGACCGGAGGAGCTTGGATACCTGGACAATGGTGCTAGCAACCACATGACCGAAGAGAGAACCAAGTTCTTGGAGTTTGAAGAGAAGTACATCGGCGGTGTACAGTTCGACGATGGCTCGGAGATCAGCATCAAGGGCATTGGTAATATTCTTCTGCAATACAAGACAGGGGAGCACAAGCTACTGAGGGTGTCTACTACCTCCCTGAGCTGCAGAGTAACATCATCAGCTTGGGGCAATTGGACAAGCAAGGGTGGCATATCATCATAGGAGGTAATCAGCTGCGGCTTTACGACAGGAATAATGCCCTTGTTGCAAGGGTGTGGCGGACCGAAAACTGCTTGCATAAGCTTGCCTTGAGAGTATGCTCACATGTGTGTTTGTCGATGAAGACACAAGATGTAGCATGGATCTGGCACGTGCGCATGGGATACCTCAATTTCCATGCACTGTGGACCATGTGCGCAAAGAAGATGGTCAAGAGGATGCTGATGATAGAGCACTTGAACAAGGTTTGCAACAGGTGCCAAACCACAAAGATGGCACGACAGCCATTTTCTGACAAGGCAGAATTCAGAGCGAAGTCGCCACTGCAGCTGGTACATGCAGATGTCTGTGGTCCCATCACTCCAACGACACCAGCAGGTAATAGATTCATTCTACTCATAGTCGATGACGATAGCATAATCATGTGGGCGTACCCACTAACATTAAAGGTGGCGGTAGAAGCTGAATCAGGTTACAAGCTGAAGGGCCTCAGAATCGACCGTGGCGGGGAGTTCATTTCACGTGAATTCAATAAATATTGCAAGGACGAGGGCATTCGACGCTACCTCATAGCCCCGTATTTACCGCAGCAGAATGGAGTTGTGGAGCGTCGCAACCGAACATTGTTGGCGATAGCGCGAAGTCTGCTGCACTCTCGAGGTATGCCCGTTTGGTTCTGGGGTGAAGCTGTTAGACATGCCATGTATTTACTGAATAGGTCTTCGACAAAAGCTCTAGATGACATGACACCATACGAATCATGGACAGGAAGGAAGTCGAATCTGCATCACCTGCGCACATTTGGCTGCTTGGTGCATGTCAAGGTGCTTCGTAGTCACCAAGGAAAGCTGGAGGACAGGTGCACGATCATGGTGTACCTTGGAGGTGAGCCTGGCACCAAGGGACATCATCTCTATGATCCCATGACCCAGTATGTACGTGTGAGCCGTGACGTTGTGTTTAGAAAAGATGAACAGCACGACTGGAGCACTGAAGCAAACCAACTTGGGGTCGTCCCTGTCACCTTCACCATATAATACAATGAGGAGCATGTACCTCTAACTCCAGCGACGATGTCGAGCTCTCCAAGAACACCACGCACGCCACCAGATGGAGATATTGCAACAACATCTGAACTTGAGACGTCAGGGTTTAATGTGCCTGCAGTGAGGCAGGAGTTTGGAGCAAGAAATGCAACGCCGCCAACCGGAGAAGCTTCAGATCCCAACATCGACGGGAGTGGACCACATAGATACTGTGACTTGTATGATATCTATGAAAACACAAGTGAGATCCATATGTGTAAGCTGCTTAACAATGAGCCTCAAAGCTATGACGTAGCTGCACTTGACCTCAACTGGAAGCGAGCTACGGAGGTTGAGCTTGAAGCCATCCAGAAGAACAAGACATGGAGTCTTATAAAGCTGTCGGAGGACGCGTGAGCCATAGGGCTGAATGGGTGTACAAGCTCCAGAAGGATCCAAATGGCGACGTCATCAAGTGCAAGGATCGACTGGTCGCCAAGGGCTATGTCCAACGCTAGGGCATCGACATCGATGAGGTGTTTGCATCGGTAGCTAGGCTGGAAACCATCTGGCTCATTCTTGCACTAGCATGTCAGAGAGGTTGGCATGTGCATCACATGGACGTCAAATCTGCTTTTTTGAACGGCAAGCTTAAGGAGGATGTCTACGTTGCACAGCCAACTGGGTTCATCTTGAAGGGTCAAGAGGACAAAGTATACAAGCTTCATAAAGCCTTGTATGGTCTACGTCGGGCGTCACGAGCATGGAACTCAAGGTTGGATGCATACTTGCTGTCACTTGGCTTCAGCAGATGCCCACAAGAGCATGCCATGTACGTGCGCTGTCAGGAGAACGAGATGCTGCTTATTGGAGTCTATGTTGACGATCTTATTATCATTGGCTCAAATCTTAGACATGTGAAGGAGTTCAAGCAGTAGATGAAAGGTGAGTTTGAGATGAGTGATATCGGCGACCACAGCTACTACCTTGGCATAGAAGTGCAGCAAGGTGCCAATGAAGTCAAGTTGGAGCAAACGGCCTACGCCAAGAAGATCCTCGAGCAGACCGGGTTGTTGGAGTCCAATGCAAGCAAAACACCCATGGAAACAAAGCTGAAACTCACCAAGTCAGATACAAGCCCAAAGGTGGATGCAACACACTACTGGAGTATTGTCGGAAGTCTACGATACTTGACGCACACCAGGCCCAAAATCGCATACTCCGTTGGCGTGGTGAGTCGCTTCATGGAGGCACCGACGCAGATTCATTACGCTGCCATCAAGCGGATACTGTGATATGTGAAGGGCATACTACATTATGTCCTTAAGTTTGTCAGAGGACAAGCAGAGGAGCATCTTCAAGGCTATTGTGATAGTGACTTGGCCGAAGATTTGGATGACCACAAGAGTACTATTGGAATCATCTTCTACATTTGTAAATGCCCGATAACTTGGACTTCACAGAAACAGAAGACGGTGGCATTGTCTTCATGTGAGGCGGAGTATATGGTGGCGTCGGCAGCAGCTTGTCAAGCTATTTGGCCGAATCGTATGGTGGAGATGATGACATGGAGTGCAAATTGTTCAACAAAGCTACTGGTAGACAACAAGTCTACAATTGAATTGGTGAAGAATCCTATTTTTCACGATAGAAGCAAGCATATAGATGCACGCTATCACTTTATCAGGAATTGTGTCGAGAAAGGGCAGATTAATGTGGAGTACATGAGCATCAAAGCACAAGTTGCAGACATCCTGACAAAGGCTCTGAACCAATCCATGTTTGAAGAGCATCGTAGGAACATTGGAGTCAAGAATCTCTCAGAGTGAAGTCCAAATTAGGAGGGAGTATGTAAGCAATAATTCGGACATAGACTTAGTCCTTAGCCACTCATTCTTGTGGTACCCTTAGAATAGGTCTACAAAATCATGCTTGTCCACAAGTAGGGAGGCTACATATCCTAAAATTTGGTCCCATGAGCATGTTAGTTTTTTTTCTTGTATATAAGTAGGTGTCCGTATGTAGTTGAACCATTTGTTGGAATTTCTCCAATAGTTTTCGATTAAAATTCTGCAAACAAAATAAAATATGTAAATGTTACCGGCCTCCGGGGAAGTCGCGCACGTAGCACTGCCCTAAGAGTTAGTCCAGGTCTATGTGCAGACTGTATCCGAACGCTCCTAGTGGTAAAATCCCCGCTCTATCGGAATCTCCTTACCGCACACGATGTAGAGAGAGTGCCCCTCGACTTAGCTCTGCCCAGAGCAAAAATGAAGAACGGAGGAGGTTCAGAATGATGAGATTTTCAAGGAGTTTTTTTTTTTTTAGGATTTTTCTATATCCTTAGAAGAAGAAAACAAGGCATTATATAGGCAACCCTATACCCAATGAAATAAATGGGGTTAAATGAGACATTGATAGCTGAAAATTTAAGAGGAGCCGTTTGCAAATTGAATGTGCAAATTGAATGTTGCCGTTTGGACATTGAAAGGAAAGTAGCCGTTGGAATATGTAATGGACAAAGAACATAAATTTTTGAGCTTTTGCTAGCATACAGCTAACAATCCCCCCCAAAAGGTCAAAATCCAAGATAATAGAGAGAAGGAAAACAAGAGAAAAATAGGAGAATTTTTGGGCAGTTGTATACTATGCATAAATGAGATGGACTACAGCCTTGAATCTTACGTAGTGACTATTATCTTTGTCTGAAGAAGAGCTTGATGGACTACGTCTTGAACCAGTCTTCTTGAACCAGATTCAGACAATAACACACATAGTACTCTAGAGGTACTTGGGTCTATCGGGTGGCGCGTTTGGTTGGCCATGCGCACTTTTTCACATTCATGAGAGTTGTCTAGGATTGTCCTGTACTATAGTCGCGGCCCTCACGACCTCTCATATAGGTAAGTCCTCAAGGGTTGGTGATAGGAAACAACCCTGCATATCTTGTTGGGACTTATTAAGAGTTTAAACTCACCCTATCCATATCACAAAAGGAACACTATCACCATAGGGATGGGGTATCAATGTACACATGTACATCCTCCTGGGCTTTTATTTTAAAGTGAATTTAATCTCAGGGTCAGTGTTCCATAATAGTCACCTAGTCCAGCTTGTTTCTACCCATTGAACCGACTTCTTGGGATCTCCAGTCAGACTCGGTTGGGTTGCCACTGCTGGTGACTATACTATGGGCTTAACCCCATCCCCCTCGATGATTTTAGGATCAATGTCCTAGAACAAACTCTTCGTCAAGAGTAAACAGACTCTTCGTCAATAGATCTGTAAGTTCTTTTGTGACTTTTATAGTCAAGAACATCAATTTTGCCTTTAGGCTCTTTTAATTCTTGAAATGTAGCTGCAGGTACCTGTTCATCTTAGAATTCACAAGGACATGCTTTTAGGAGTTCTTTAGCATGATTATGAAAAATAACAGGTACAAAAAAATATATATATATCATGTATATGCATAATAAGATGCTTGATCTATTCAATTTCAATACTTCATGAAGTCAGAGCAAGAATGAAAATTGTACTTGGATCTATTTGATATATACATTGTAAGATCCATTCAATTTCAGCACATGCTTTGTTTAAATATATCATTTCAAGTTCTTTGATACTCTTAGCAATGATAGTTTGATTACATGATCTCCAGGAGATTACAGCTCCTGCTAGGGTAAAAATATATCCAGTAGTGGATTTCACATCTTATGAATCAGTTACCCAATTTGCATCTGAGTAACCTCCTATGATATCAGGATATATAGTATAATAAAGTTTATAATCTAGAGTACCCTTAAGATATCTAAATACTCTCCAATGCAGTCCAATGATAGAGTATAGTCCTTTTTGCATTTGGACACTTGCATTCCTAGGATTATGTTTGCTTCACCTAGGACTTTCATATCAAACTGGTTAGACTGATAATTCTTAGTGAAGTTTTGTGTTTTTATATCCGAAGAAGATGTCATATAATAACTCAGAAAGACACTTAAGAATTTTATGAAACTAATAGTAGTCCATTTCTTTATGAACTTTAGTTTGACTAAGCCAGATTTTGGGTTACTCCTAAGTCATACTCTGAATCAAAATATTTGATTCCAGTAAGCCCTAGGATAGTAAGCCAAAGCTTATCTGACTCTATCACTTCTTAAAGTAAGAAACTTTCAGTCTTAGCACTAAAAAATTTATCTTTACTAGCCATATTTGCAAAAAAAGGATAGTCAAAAGTACTGGGATAATAGCTTAAGTGATTTTGCTATTCAACTTTGAGAAATCTTTAGTTTATCAAGTGTTGATTAATTTGGGTTAGCTGTAGGGGTCGGTTCCCAGGTAGCAGAAGTCCACAGGGGGACGATTAAGTACCGTGTTGCTTAAGGCTATTTATGTCCGGTTGACAGAAGGACCCTTTCGGCTTGTACCCAAAATAATTTCAACTTGTAAAACTTTAGACTTAAAGTAATTTGCAATTTCACTCAATATTTTCTTTTTGACTAAATTGATTGAATGTGTCAAAAAAATTATAGTGTCACAGTTTATATGTAAACCAATGCTTGCCTAACATGATTTAAAATACTATGACATAACAATTTGTGTTTTCTTTCTGAATAGAAATTCTAACAGCTAAGGTTCATGCACACCGACCTAAAAGTATCATGTAACATTACTTTAATACAACAATGTAGAATACTATAATCATTTTTAAATGATCTGCTTCTTAATAACAATACAAAAGATATGTTATTTTTTATTTATACATTATTTAAAGGTAGCTTCATTATTCTCGCTAAACATCCACTAATAAAAAAAAATAAAGATAGAGCAAAGAACTTTATTGTACGTACCTTTAGCCTCAGCATGTTTGAGCATTTTTCTAACAAATCACGATCTCTAATGCTTAGGCTTAGAGAGATAACATTAAAATATCATATTAGGATTAGGAATAGAAGTATACAAAAATAAATTTGTACTACCGTCACTATCAGCATCTGTAATTTTCTAATTGTTTAAAATATTCTAATGATTCTATTCTTCAAAAAGGAGGTAAGATTACATATTAACAAGTAATGTAACTGAAATGATACACAACTTTTTGTCATTTTACACAATAATGTAATTTTGCACATCAATACAATTTTACTATGAATTTAATAGTAAAATAATCCAACAATTTTTTCAGATCTAGAGCTCTTTTTGTTAGCCTTGTCTACTGATTAAGTTGTCAAATTTTACCATCACGATGGAATATGCAAATGGTTCAATCATACAACATTTTGAGGATAACAAATGTATACTAAAAGTCAAAGAAAATAATTTTCAACATAATATATATCTCCAAAAAGATCTCTCAGATAATATTTTATCCATTTAAAAATAATAATATTTAGGCATATGAATTTAGGTTTTACCAAAACTTTATTATACCAAAACCTTTGAAATGCATATTATATATATATAAAGATGCAACTTTCGTTTGTTGTAAAAACAAATTTGATTTCAAAGTAGACACGTTTTACCAAGTCAACATAGTCATAGAACCAAGTAATAGTATGTGGATGTAACATTTTTTGTAAGAAGACGTGTGACTCTTTTGTGCCAGAAAAAAAACCTTTAAAAAATATGACAAAACGAACATGAACATAAACATCAAGAGTAGTCAAAATTTAAATAATTGTGAATTTATATAGATCATATTTGGGGGAAAAAACATGCGATAAGATTTAACAACGAATATTCTTATCATATATTTTTACTCAACATATCTATATGTGGGCCATAATTGGAGTGAAACAACTGGTATTAGAAAAAATATCTGCTCTGTGACAATTAATTAGAATCCTCTATAAAATATTACTACCACGAGCAAAATAGAATTACATGCCTTGGGTCATGAAATTCAACTTACAATTGGTTAATCCAACAAAAGTTGCCGTTAACACCTAGGCAGATTTATGAATTGGACTTGGACACAAAATAATTATGAACATGTGTCTAACCAGATAATGTATGAAAATAATTCAAGTTTGTCAGCAATAACAATTCTCTATTGGTTTTTCTATTTGGAGGAAAGCAATATACCTCCAGCTACTACAAGAATGTACATAACTTATTAAAATTAGGGAAACAAGTAATGCCTTCTTTCCTTTCTATCTCTCACATCATAATGTATGGTATTAAGATAGATACTTATTACTCTTTGGAGTTGGATCCCTTAAAGGTAAAAGCAACTAAGCAACCACTTGCACTCACAAAACCTACCTTTCATTACAAGCACCAAGTATTTTGCAGCGATAGATTATGAATCTTTTCCGACAAGAACCATAGAGTGCAAATGTGAATAGATCTTTTTTATTCACAATAAGGAAAATCATTCACCATATGTCATCAACAATTTTAGAATACTAAGCCAAAACCTAGAAAAATCATGTAAGAAGGATTTTAAAAATAAGAGGAAGAAGAGCTAAATCAAATAAGTGCCCACTTGTTATCAGAGGAGATTTCTTGCCTGTGAAATATCTTGTAATTTATAATGCTGAAACAAGAATAACAGTCCCTTCCCTCCGTAGATGGATGCCTGACTGGAAATATACAATACTTTGATTGTATGTGTGAAACAAAGACAACATAAGAAGCTATGAACCTTTATTATAGAAAAGTTCTCAAGATACAGATTTGACTTCATGAAGCAGCACTTTGGTCTTTGTGGGTAGTGATAATAATAGGAGAAAATAAAATAAAATAAAATAAAATAAAAACATACTATAGTATTTCTCCTAATGAAGATTTACAGGGATCATTAGATGTGATTTCGTTTGAAGGTTTAAATAGAACCATCACCAAATATTGGATACCCAATATATTTAAGCAATGAGTTATTAATTCATTGAGTATCATTACTTTATTCATTTGTGGAGTATCATTTACTTCATAGAGAATAATATTAGTTGCTATGAACGAATCACAGACAACGATCCATGTTCCACAAGAAAAACACATTATAGTACTGACAAGCACAATTTTAAAAATGTACAATACAGGACTAACCGGTTCTACCAAAAGAAAAATGAAGAAAATAATACTGAATTTAACCGGTATGAACTGCACAAGATTATGCTTCTTCAAACTATTGAACGAAAGGCTAATAATATTCTCCAATATCGCATTCTACTGGTCTTACGGTTAACAAAAAAATGCATATGTAGAATGCCACACTATACAAAATCATCCAACAACAATAAAAAAAAAATTCCATAATTCTTATCATAATAAGACAAAAAACCAGGTTCTATCATTAGCACCTTAACAAAATACTTATTACTATGAATAAAAATTAGTTTGAACAAACATGTAAATCAATTTTAACATAACATATTATTTATTTTGTTCAACATGACATACGACATAACTCTTAGATTGTTGGAATTTCTCCAATAGTTTTCGATTAAAATTCTGCAAACAAAATAAAATATGTAAATGTTGCCTCCGGGGAAGTCGCGCACGTAGCACTGCCCTAAGAGTTAGTCCATGTCTATGTGCAGACTCTATCCGAACGCTCCTAGTGGTAAAATTCCCGCTCCATCGGAATCTCCTTGCCGCACACGACGTAGAGAGAGTGACCCTCGACTTAGCTCTGCCCAGAGCAAAAATGAAGAACGGAGGAGGTTTGGAATGATGAGATTTTCAAGGAGTCTTTTTTTTTATAGGATTTTTCTATATCCTTAGAAGAAGAAAACAAAGCATTATATAGGCAACCCTATACCCAATGAAATAAATGGGGTTAAATGAGACATTGATAGCTGAAAATTTAAGAGGAACCGTTTGCAAATTGAATGTGCAAATTGAATGTAGCCGTTTGGACATTGAAAGGAAAGTAGCCGTTGGAATATGTAATGGACAAAGAACATAAATTTTTGAGCTTTTGCTAGCAAACAGCTAACACCATTGAGTTGAATACAAGCTTTATTCTCCATTGTCTTAGAAGAGTGTTTGTTTGTCTCGTTTTTGTATCACAAACACACATTTGTATGTGCGATCCTTTAGAAGCCAACAGGCGACACTTAGGTATTAAAATCTGAGATAGCTACAATTGGTCATCTATCCATCGCTAAGTGGCGACGGATGGTAGCTGTCGCCAAAGATACATATCTTTGCAGTCGCTGTATTTTTGTAGTGATAGGTTTACTATCCTAAATTTGTCGGGAAATAAAAAGAAATTAACAAACGCCCCCCCCCAAAGATTAAACATGATTCAACTATTCATCTTGCAGGAGACATGCTTAGCATTGTACATATATAGAAAGTATCTTGCAGCAGGAGACATGCTCAGCATTGTACATAAACCCTTTCCCCGAAGCTTTCATACATTTAGAAAGGAAAGGTAAGACCACCACATCATTGCTACATCTTTTAGCAAAAGGAAACTCAGTTTAAGAAAGATACTTGTGAAGAGTCGGATTTACGTAGATGCATCCATAATCTTCAAGACAAAGACAGGAGAAGAACAGCGAGAGTGACCGCTTTATTATACCTCTCTCAATCTCATTGTTGCATCGGATATGGCTGCATGCCACTCGTAGATGGATCCGAAACTTGGTGCGCGCAATGATCGTTGTCGTTGTCGTCGTTCGGAGATTGGTCCACAACAACCGGAGCCATCATCATTGCTTGTTCACTTGATCTTGGGCCGTAAGGTATGTAGCTGGCCAAACCTTGACCTAAATAGTGCTCCAGTTCATATTCGGTAAGACCGTCATTATAAAGCATTCCTGTTGGTGTCTCCGTGTCCGGATAATGGATGGGGCCACTGGTGTCAGCATTGAGGCTCTGCGGGTTCGTTGTAGGTGGAGACGGGACATGAATATTGCAATTGTGGTTTCTGAAATCGTTCCCTTCGCTTCCTATTTGAAGCAGGACGTCGCCGACGACGTTATGTTCTCCTGAACGGCTTTCGACGATATGTTGAGGGGGGATATCATGATTGTGAGTACTGTAGTTGCTGGAATGGATCCCTTTTCCTGAATGGGAAGGATCCGTAGTTGGACCATGAGAGGGGTTCATCTTACTTGTTGGGTCCGGATCTGTATCATAAAAGTTAAATTTAAGCAAAATAAAATAACAGCTTTACTATTTGGCTCGCCTGCGCGCACAGCCGGTGCACGCTGGCGGCTGAAGATGGCAGAGCGGTAGGGGAGGAAAGGGGAAGCTTCGGCGGAGAAGGAGATGGCAACGGAGAAGACGGCGCAGCCGCGCAGGATGGCTGATGCGTCGTGTCGTTATAAGAGGAGGAGGAGGAGCGCGGAGCAGGAGGGAGCCCACCGGCGCCACCATCGTCAGCTGCGTGCTTGCACCAGCGCGTACCAAAGAGCATTTTCGAAAAAAAAAATGGTATACATGATTTTTAAGGGATGGATCATGTTAGTCATACATACATGTTCTATAAGTACCATTGAGTGTTCGATAACCACGAGCAAGAGAACCAGCATACTGACGTAGCATAGAGTCGATGGTCTGATCAATCCCAAGACGCGCAACTATGTTCATTAATCGCTTAACTTGCTTAATGAACTTCAACCTGACATAATATTTCTTGAAGAAATCTTCATTTTCTTCTATAAGCTTATTCCAAACTGGAAAATAAAAGAATGGAAAAAAAGAAGATAATACTTTTTAAGTGATGAATATTAAATGTCTGAATTTGTAAAAATTAAATTAATAACAATAGAATATTAAACATACCGATTTCTGTATAACAAGGCTCCACATTGTGTTCCTTAAAGAGACGAGCCGCAGTTTCATCCTTGGTCATATATTCCAAGATGCATAAGTCAATCAAATTAGCCACCTGAAATATATATATGAGAGGGAAATTTCTCAAGAAACTATTATTACTAGAGTAAATCATGTGCAAACAACATTGCATTGCATTGCATGTTCTAACGAAATCAAAATTACAAGAACGTAAAATATTTCCAACCTAACAAATTTCTAATCAGTCATATGATAATTATTACGATACCAAGCTCACCCAAAATAGTCGTATCAGAATCAAGAACAAGAACAACATAGTATTTAAAAAAAAATCAAGAACTACAAAGCGATACTTCGAAGAAATTTTTTTTTTCCTTTACGATCAATTAAAACCAAACAGCTTCTTGAATCACCAAATGTATAGAAAATCTAACACAAGGAGGAGATGGCTTCTCACTCTTTCGATATCGGAAACCATCTTATCATGTCCGTCGTCGTTGTTGTGGTCGGCCACTTTGCTTCTTTTATCACGTCCGTCGTCGTTGTTGTCGCCGGCCATTCTGCTTCTTTCTCTTAGAGGATGATGAGTTGAAGGAGAAGAAGAGTATATATACACATAGGGGGAGAGGAGAAGAAGAAAAAGAAGTAGAGTATATATTATGGTGGGAGAAAAGAAGAAGAGTATATATATGGTGGTGAGAGTTTGATGGAAGTTAAGAACACTTACGGAGATGAGATGTGTTAGGACTTAAGTAAAAATATAAACAATAAGGTTGGGACGGCTGGCTTCAATTTAAATACAAATAGATAGAATTATTGGGTATGTATTTAAACTTAAGTTGAAATAATTACTAATTCAAATAATATTACTTTATCTCTTCACATAAAAACTATTATTAAGATTTATCATGTGGGAATTAAAAAAGCAAAGCTATACGGATATGGGAATAAAAATACCAATCAGCCTCCGCTAAGAAACTCGACCTCCCTCCCATATTACTTTTGAAAATTTAGACTAAATTTTAAATAGTGGAAAATGAAACTGACCCAACTCATAGTAAATATCATTTTTCATGGAAAATAATTATTTTTCGTGGAAAATAATGACAATCAAACACCCAAATTAAGTTTTCCATAAGAATATTTTAAAATTCCATGAAATTTTTTTGTAGTAAAATATTTTCTTGGAATTAATTTCTTTTCCACATATTTTTCACCTTGCAATCAAAACACCCTTCGGAAGGACGAATTTTCGTGTTACGGGAAAAAGATATTATGTACAAAATAAGCCCTTCGGAAGAACGTTTTTGTGCAAAATGCGCCCTTCCAAAGGATGTGGTTCTTGATTGGAAAATTATTTTTTAACGATTTAATATGCCTTTCCGATGGAGTTTTGTGTCTAAAAATGCAATTTGTGCAAAATTTATGCTCTGAAAGCATTATCAATAATCTTTGATGCTAATATGCAATTTTCTGTACAAAAAAATATTATATATACTAGTCACGTTCATCTGCCTTGTTGCACGTACAAAAATAAATTTATGATATTGTTAAAAAATTAGATAATAATATTTATATTATATTGAAATATTTTAAATATGATTTGAATATATTTTTTAATTAGAATTTGTTATAGATATTTTTTAGAATTTTGGTTATGTGTTTAATTACATAATATCATGTATTTAGTTTAAATATAATTTGAACACTGAATATATTTTAGATTTTGTTTTATGGTCAGATAGTGGCATAAGAATTTTAGAATTTTTATTTTTCTTCGTAAGATATACATACCATTTAGATAATTTATTTTTGAGCCGTTCCAAGCTACATAAACTACATGACACATGGTAAAGATTATATACTTTTTGGAGTTTTATAAGTAATAATTGAACCTGACCCGAAATCCGTTCAGGTTTATACTTTACATACAAATCCGACTTTTTAGTCAAAATTTGGGTCTGCTTCTGTTATCTTAACGAAAATATGGGTCTTTGCCTGTAGTCTGTTACCATTGCCTAACCAAAAATATGGGATTTTTGACATTAATTTTTTTTTTTTTTTTTGACACTAATTTTTTTTTTACCAAAGCGGGGGGCATGGCCTCTACTGGCCCTCCTTAGCTACGTCCCTGATATTATCTTACTACGTACACATATATCTGTCGGGGCCGGCCCTGGGGCTGTGCCAAAAGTGCGGTCGCATAGGGCCTCCAATTTTGGAGGGCCTCAAAAAAATATTAGGGATAGTATTGTAATTTTGTAATTCAAGTTATTCATTTTCTTCCTCAATCCCTACTCTACGATCCGTCCAAGACCTCCAATTCTTCCATCCCTATTCCCTACCGACTCTAAGATTCATATTTATAATCATATAAAAATTTAGGATTTCTCAAAGATCTTGCTCTGACCGGTGTGTTAATTGCTATTTTGTTTCTACAGATTCCTCTATTGTTATGTTGATTTATTTTCTACAATAATGATCATATATATATATATATATATATATATATATATATATATATATATAGATATATATATATATTGGAAACCCCCTCCTTTTATTAAAGACGGCTCGAAACCCGAAGCCGAAACATGTATACAAGACGCAAAATGAGTTAGCCTATACAAGTATACCACAAAAAGAAAGAGGGGTGGGGGGGGGGGGGGGGGGGGGAACAACCGCCAGGAACTAGGGGGAGGACAGACCAGAATGATCTCGAACTGTGGGAGCACAGCGTGCTCCTCTTGCGGCATTGGCGGAAAACCTCCCGAGCGAGCTGGTCGGCAGAGTATTGGTGGCCTTCGTATCTCGCCTTGTTGCGATTCTTCCAAATCACCCATGTAGCGGCCGCTGCGACGATCTGGTGGCCATGGGAGACAGCACCCCAAGAGGCCACTAGATCGTGGAAGCGTCCGCCGCTCGGATCTATGTTGAATAACTGGTTAAGGTTCCTCCAAATACTGTCTGGAAGGGCCCCCTGACAGAATGTGTGGTCGATAGTCTCCATCTGACGCTCAGAGCAGCAGGTGCATGCAGAAGCTAAGCTGATCCCGATGGTATTGAGGGTGTCATCTGTGGGTAACTTCATTCTAGTGGCTCTCCACATTAGGAAGGACCACTTCTTGGGGATGCAGGTTTGCCAATAGTGCGCAATGGAAGTGTGCTGCTGACCGGTATCCTGGATTGCGTGTCACGCCCCGATTCGGGGAATCGCTCGCTTTGCTTCGATTCACGCCGAATCGATCGTCCTCGCTAAGGCGTGATGCCGTACAATTCTGGAGTTGCACTTGTACAAGGCTAGAACATACACATTCATATCATTTGAAACATTGAAAATTAAGCCACAGTTGCGGAAACATTGGAATACAACATAGGAAGAAGAAATACTCATTTTATTCATAATTGTAGTCAGAATACAACTTTTCTCGATAATATTTGAAATGCCATTTCGGCTACATTGATTCATGAAAAGAAGTACAACTGATAGGCTGCCATGAAATAATTTCCCGTTCCATACATCATGCCCCTTTAGTACTTTGAAATATAAGCAGCTATCTTTGAAATCTCCGCAATACTTTGTGCGTCTTTAGGGAAAAACAACTTGAAAGGAAACAGCAGTTCAGAAAGCTTTAGTTCGGACGTGCGCCTGAGCCTTCTCCAGTACCTGTGGAGGAGGGGTCAGCACATTATAACAATGCGCTGGTGAGCCCCGTTGGCCCACTCAGCTAAACCAACATTTGATTAATGACAAGCATTTTAAAGATATGAACTTATTAGGGACAGGCAACATTCAGAGTAATTCACAATAAATGCAACATGGAATAAACCATGTTTACTTTACCATTGGCCGAATCCAGCTTTCCTGCATAAGATACAGGATAATAATAATATACTTACCGCCCCTGCATAAAATAATCATTAGCATGCATCCTGACTACATGGCCACTGGCGTTGTTAAACCATTTGGACATCTCTTTGCCTTATAGGACTTCAAGGTAATGCAATGACTCCAAAGTAGGTAGTTAGCCCCTAAGGATGCCTCACAATACCCGTGCTCCCATTAGCACGCCAATGCTTCCTCCTAGGCCGAATCGGTCCCGGCGCCCCAGTACCGATTCGAGGAAACACACCACCAAACCTTGTGCACAAGTTGTCCATGACCATGCGAATGCGTGATCGACTCGATAAGCAAACAGTGCATGGTAGTTTTGAAAGTAAACAGACAACTTGTTCATTTCGCAGCATTTCATCATCATTCTAGGTATCAATTCAATCTCAATTCAATGTTCAGTGGACAAGCATAATCTCAATTGTTGTTAACAGTGTAATCGATTCATTTCAGTGTTCAAGGGACTAGCATTCATTTCAATGTTCTATGAACTAGCAATCATTTCAATGTTCTATGGACTAGCATTCATTTCAATGTTCAATGTTCAATCTCTAGCTTCTTAGTGGTATTGACTTGTGGCATTTAGCAACTTGATATCGATCAACGGATGTTGCAAGACAATTATTTAGTTGGCATGAAGGAATAGCGAGAGGGACAATACCACCACAGAGATCCACACTCACCAAATTAGAGAATCGCCGAGAGAGAGAGGAACACTTGCACGCTTAGCCTTCCGTCACGCGTCAGTCTGCATTGGCACCAAAAGTTTGGTTAATAATCCATCTCGTTGTGTTCTCTTCTCTCAGAATTCTCAAGAATGAATGCTATGCAAATCGATGAAAACGGACAAGAATCAAATCATCGAAAATCATTCAGAAAAGCATCCATCAAAACCAAGCAGCAAAACCAGCAGCAAAACATCCAGAGAAAACTCTTGGACGCATTTCAAGAGAAACCAATCCATTAGTTGGAAAGGTTCTTATGCACTTGTCCGTGATCGATTCGGTGCCGACGGTAAGTTTCCCCAATACTCGGTTCCGACCGAGTTAGCCAAGCCACAAGCCTTACATAGTGAACCGCTAGGAGCGGGACACTACATAATATACTACTAAGAAAAAGTTTCGTCCTCGAAACTTAAAGCAAAAGTCCTACCTCAAAAATATCAAACAGCGAAGGGTATTTCACCCGCATCTCTTCCTCTAATTCCCATGTCGACTCCTCTACAGCATGGTTCCGCCACAACACGTTGACCAGGGGTACTGTCCGATTCCGTAAAACTTTCTCTTTCCTGTCCAAAATTTGGACAGGCTCTTCAGTGTAGGATAGGTCAGCGCTCAGCTGCAGCTGGTCGAAGTTCACTACGTGACTTGGATCATGCATGTACTTCCGAAGTTGAGATACATGGAAGATATCGTGCACATCAGCCAGAGCCGGAGGTAGTGCAAGTCGATAAGCCACTGAGGCTACCTTCTCCAAAATCTCGAATGGTCCGACGAATCTCGGGCTTAGCTTTCCTTTCATCCCAAACCGCATCACACCTCGCATGGGCGTGACCTTCAAGAAGACATGATCGCCTGCTGTGAATTCCAAAGGTCGTCGATGAACATCCGCATAACTCTTTTGTCGACTTTGAGCAACTCTAAGTCTTTCTCGAATTAAGCGAACCCTCTCGACGGCCTGTTCCACAAGTTCTGGTCCGAGCACTTGCCGTTCACCGACTTCATCCCAGCATATCGGTGATCGACATTTCCGTCCATATAAGGCTTCGTACGGGGCCATTTGGATACTTGCTTGATAACTGTTGTTATAGGCAAATTCTGCTAATGCGAGATGTGCGTCCCAATTTGTCTTCGAATCGAGCACGCACAATCTCAACATATCTTCAAGAATCTGGTTTACTCTCTCTGTCTGACCATCAGTCTGCGGATGGTAAGCCGTACCGAAGTTTAACTTTGTGCCCATAGCCGAGTGCAGACTTATCCAAAATCGCGACAAGAATCTTCCGTCTCTATCCGATACTATAGAAGCTGGCACCCCATGTAATCGAACAATTTCATTTATGTAAATCTGAGCCAACCGTTCTACTCCCCATGTAACTTTTATTGGAATGAAATGTGCCGACTTGGTTAATCTATCCACGATAACCTAAATCGCATCATTTCCCTTCTGAGTTCTTGGCAAGCCGACTATAAAATCCATACAGATATTATCCCACTTCCACAGTGGAATAGCCAAATTTTGTAATTCTCCGCCTGGCCGTTGGTGTTCGGCCTTCACACGCTGACAATCCATGCATTGTGACACAAATAGCGCCACATCCTTCTTCATACCATGCCACCAAAAGGTTGAGCGTAGATCTTTATACATTTTCGTGCCTCCCGGATGCAAGGAATACTTTACAAAATGAGCCTCGGTCAGTATTTCCTTCCTGATATCCTCGTCCTTAGGGACGCACAATCTTCCCTTGACACGAATAGTGTCATCTTCAACGGTAAAGTCTGACGCCTTTCCTGCTAGAATCAACTCGCATATCTTCTGCAGAAACGGGTCATCCTTCTGAGCAATCTTAATCCTTTCCTGGAGACTCGGCTCAAGCTGCAATTGAGCCAACTGTACATTCTGCGGACGGATTCTGAACTCGATGCCCATCTCTTCAAGATCCCGTAGTTCCTCTTTTGCTATTGTTAGGGATCCAACAAATTTCCGACTCAAGGCATCAGCTACCACGTTCCCTTTACCCGGCGTGTAAGAGATTGTCAAGTCATAATCTTTGATCAATTCTAACCAACGCCGCTGCCTTAAATTCAATTCCTTTTGTGTGAATATGTATTTCAGGCTTTTGTGATCCGTGAAGATCTCGCAGGACACACCATAGAGATAGTGTCGCCACAATTTCAACGCGAACACAATCGCCGCCAGTTCCAAATCATGTGTCGGGTAATTCTTCTCATGCTGTTTGAGTTGTCTCGAAGCATAAGATATTGTCTTCCCACGTTGCATGAGAACACATCCTAATCCAAGTCCCGATGCATCACTGTAGATCTGAAATCCCTCGGAGCCTTCCGGAAGTGCTAAAATTGGAGCTGTGACGAGCCGCTGCTTGAGTTCTTGGAAGCTACTCTCACAGTCGTCAGTCCACTTAAATACGACTCCCTTCTGAGTTAGGCGAGTCAAAGGCGACGCAATTCTCGAAAAGTCTTTCACAAATCTACGGTAGTACCCGGCTAAACCAAGGAAACTCCGTATTTCACTAGCTGATGCAGGCTGCTTCCAGTCCACAACTGCCTCAATCTTCTTTGGGTCAACGGCAACACCTTCTGTCGAAACAACATGTCCTAGGAACGACACGCTGTTCATCCAAAACTCGCACTTACTTAGCTTTGCATAGAGCTGGTTGTCCCGTAGCGTCTGAAGTACTTCTCTCAAGTGCTCGACATGAGTCTCCCTGTCCCTTGAGTAGATCAAGATGTCATCGATGAACACAACAACAAACTTGTCTAAGAATGGTCGAAACACTCTATTCATTAAATCCATAAAGGCTGCTGGAGCATTGGTCAAGCCGAATGGCATGACCAAAAACTCATAATGTCCGTATCTTGTACAGAATGCTGACTTAGGAACATCTTCGGGTCTGATCTTCAACTGATGGTATCCTGAACGAAGATCAATTTTTGAAAACACGGTCGCCCCTTGTAGCTGATCGAATAGATCATCTATCCTTGGCAAAGGATACTTGTTACGGATGGTTGCCTTATTCAGTTCTCTGTAATCGATGCATAGCCGCATCGTTCCATCCTTCTTCTTTACAAACAGCACTGGAGCTCCCCATGGAGATACACTTGGGCGAATGTATCCCCGGTCTAATAATTCTTGTAGCTGCACCTTTAGTTCCTTTAATTCTGCCGGTGCCATCCTGTATGGCGCCTTAGATATCGGACGAGTATTCGGAAATGTATCAATTGTGAACTCAATTTCTCTATCTGGCGGCATCCCAGGTATCTCGTCCGGAAACACATCAGGAAACTCTGCCACAATTTTGGTCTGATTTGAGCCTACACTCTTCATTCGAGTGTCTTGGACAGAAGCGAGAAAGCCTTCACACCCCGAGTACAGCATGTGCCTTGCTGTAACTGCCGATATTACCATAGGTCCTTGGAACGCCGAGCCGCACGAGTAAGAAAACTCTGTTTCTCCAGGTAGGCGAAACACAACTCTCTTATCCGTACAGTCGATCGTTGCATGACAGGCGCTGAGCCAGTCCATTCCCAATATGATATCGTACTCTTTGATGTCGAGTACAATTGCGTCCAAAGATAAAGTTTTGCCTCCAATCTTGATGTAGCCGTCCCTGCAAATCAAAGTTGCAGGCATATCTACTCCCGAAGGAGTACTAACACACAAAGCTGTCTTTAATTGAGTCATACAAATTTTATTTTCCGTTGCAAAATCAGAAGAGATAAAGCAATGAGTAGCACCAGAATCAAAAAGTACTCTTGCAGGTATGCCTTTGTACAGCAACATACCTGTTATAACATTCTCTGCGGTCTGGGCCTCTGCCTGAGTCAAGGCATAAACCCTTGCTTGGCCACCTTGTTGATTCGGTGCATTTCCAGTTGGAGCTGGCAAGGCTGGTGGCGCCTGGCCACGATACTGGTTGTTGTGTTGGCCCCGGTTCTGATTGTTGTTATGCCCACGATAGTAATTATTGTTATTCCCACGAGGAGGATACTGGTTCTCTCCCTTAGTTCTGCATTCGAATGCCTTGTGATTCATTCCCCCACATTTGTAACACCCGACGCGACAATCCTCGCGACGATGACCAATTCGATTGCACCTGTTGCAACGCAGTTCCTGATACGGTCCTTTGTTATTGCCCATATTCGGACGCTTAGGTGCGTCACTTCTTCCTGCAGACCAAGGTCGTTTCTGATTGTTGAGTCCTTGGTTGCTCTGCGTTGTCCCACGACTACCCGGTTGATGAAATCTCTCCATTTCGAGAGCTGTCTCGTACGCCTCCCGGTAAGACGTACATTTACGACTTAGAACATCCCGCTCCAGGCCTTCATTCAAGCCTTGCACAAATCTTCCTCGCTTGGCATTGTCATTCGGTACCATGTACCCAGCGAATGCGACTCTCTTCAAAAACTCCGTCTCGTAGTCAAGCACTGACATACTGCCCTGTCGAAGTACAATGAACTCATTCTCTTTTTGTTGTCGGACAGCGGGTGGAATGAATTGAGTAATGAAAGCCTGTTTGAAGGCCTCCCAAGACATCTTTATATCCTGATTATTTCCGCAAAGTGCCTGTCTCTGCGAAATCCACCATTCCTGGGCCTTGAGGCGAAGTTGTACAGCGGCACACTCCACTCTCTTACTGCCCTGAATCTCTAACATTCGAAAATAGCCCTCCAGTGTGTTCAAGAAGCCCATCACCTCATCTGGCTCCTCTTTTCCATTAAAATCAGGCGGGTCGCAACTTTTAAATTTAGAGAACTTGAAGCTCGTCCTCTTCCGTGTCGGCGTCTCAGCTTTCTCTGCCGGCACTTCCACGGTCTCGGTTGTTGCGGCCTTTGCAGAAACATTAGAATCGGCCGTCAACTTGGTGACAATCTGAGTCAGACTATCAACTTGCTTTTGTTGAGCATCCAGCTGCTCCTGAAACTGATACTGAAGCTGCTCCTGAAGCACGCGATGTTGAGCTTCGCTCTGCTTCCTTTGAGCCTCCATTTGCTTAATCAGTTTCTCAATCGGGTCCGACGATGAATTCGCCTTTGAGCTATCACCCTTAGTCATTCTACAACACAGAAATAATTCCATTAGCACTCCTAAAATATTTATGGGCTTATTGTATGGAACATTATTTCATGCCAGCGCTATCGACACCATCAATCGAGAAAATTTGCATCAAGACTTCCTTTTAAAAAATAATTTTTGAAATCCGAGGATTCTAAACCGTGCTCTGATACCAACTTGTCACGCCCCGATTCGGGGAATCGCTCGCTTTGCTTCGATTCACGCCGAATCGATCGTCCTCGCTAAGGCGTGATGCCGTACAAGTCTGGAGTTGCACTTGTACAAGGCTAGAACATACACATTCATATCATTTGAAACATTGAAAATTAAGCCACAGTTGCGGAAACATTGGAATACAACATAGGAAGAAGAAATACTCATTTTATTCATAATTGTAGTCAGAATACAACTTTTCTCGATAATATTTGAAATGCCATTTCGGCTACATTGATTCATGAAAAGAAGTACAACTGATAGGCTGCCATGAAATAATTTCCCGTTCCATACTTCATGCCCCTTTAGTACTTTGAAATATAAGCAGCTATCTTTGAAATCTCCGCAATACTTTGTGCGTCTTTAGGGAAAAACAACTTGAAAGGAAACAGCAGTTCAGAAAGCTTTAGTTCGGACGTGCGCCTGAGCCTTCTCCAGTACCTGTGGAGGAGGGGTCAGCACATTATAACAATGCGCTGGTGAGCCCCGTTGGCCCACTCAGCTAAACCAACATTTGATTAATGACAAGCATTTTAAAGATATGAACTTATTAGGGACAGGCAACATTCAGAGTAATTCACAATAAATGCAACATGGAATAAACCATGTTTACTTTACCATTGGCTGAATCCAGCTTTCCTGCATAAGATACAGGATAATAATAATATACTTACCGCCCCTGCATAAAATAATCATTAGCATGCATCCTGACTACATGGCCACTGGCGTTGTTAAACCATTTGGACATCTCTTTTCCTTATAGGACTTCAAGGTAATGCAATGACTCCAAAGTAGGTAGCTAGCCCCTAAGGATGCCTCACAATACCCGTGCTCCCATTAGCACGCCAATGCTTCCTCCTAAGCCGAATCGGTCCCGGCGCCCCAGTACCGATTCGAGGAAACACACCACCAAACCTTGTGCACAAGTTGTCCATGACCATGCGAATGCGTGATCGACTCGATAAGCAAACAGTGCATGGTAGTTTTGAAAGTAAACAGACAACTTGTTCATTTCGCAGCATTTCATCATCATTCTAGGTATCAATTCAATCTCAATTCAATGTTCAGTGGACAAGCATAATCTCAATTGTTGTTAACAGTGTAATCGATTCATTTCAGTGTTCAAGGGACTAGCATTCATTTCAATGTTCTATGAACTAGCAATCATTTCAATGTTCTATGGACTAGCATTCATTTCAATGTTCAATGTTCAATCTCTAGCTTCTTAGTGGTATTGACTTGTGGCATTTAGCAACTTGATATCGATCAACGGATGTTGCAAGACAATTATTTAGTTGGCATGAAGGAATAGCGAGAGGGACAATACCACCACAGAGATCCACACTCACCAAATTAGAGAATCGCCGAGAGAGAGAGGAACACTTGCACGCTTAGCCTTCCGTCACGCGTCAGTCTGCATTGGCACCAAAAGTTTGGTTAATAATCCATCTCGTTGTGTTCTCTTCTCTCAGAATTCTCAAGAATGAATGCTATGCAAATCGATGAAAACGGGCAAGAATCAAATCATCGAAAATCATTCAGAAAAGCATCCATCAAAACCAAGCAGCAAAACCAGCAGCAAAACATCCAGAGAAAACTCTTAGACGCATTTCAAGAGAAACCAATCCATTAGTTGGAAAGGTTCTTATGCACTTGTCCGTGATCGATTCGGTGCCGACGGTAAGTTTCCCCAATACTCGGTTCCGACCGAGTTAGCCAAGCCACAAGTCTTACATAGTGAACCGCTAGGAGCGGGACACTACATTGCGCATCTCGCCGACCTCACCGAAAAGGCCCCCGACGCCTCCAGTATCCATCTCAACTCGTCTTCCTCGTCTCCAATGCGTAATCCGCTCGCACAAATGCTGTCCACCGCTTCATTACCGGACCATTCATAAATCTGATCCCACTTCCAGTCATCGTTGGTGGGGTTCCACAAGTCTCTGATCCTCCTGCCTCTCGGGATCTCCGTGCGACAAGGGATCATGCTATCCCCGACCCATCTCTCCAGGAATGGGTCCGAATCCCTCGTGCCCAATTAAAGTCTCATTGCAGGCTCGGCAAGGTCTCGACCAATGAGGATGCGATGCCATGCCGCTGAGGATCTACAGTTGGAGGTGGCCAAAGAAGGGTGGGAGTGTTTGAAGTACCTGGCTTTCAAAAATCTGCTCCATAAGTTGTTGGTCGTGCACAATTTCCACCATAATTTCATCGAAAAGGCTTTAACAATGTGGGTGAGTTTGGTGAAACCCAAATCTCCTTCGTCTGTGGGGTGAGCCATAGAGGCCCAGCTGGCCCAGTGATGCTTATCAAGGTCGTTACTATGCCCCCAAAAGAAATTACAAAAGATCTGTTCGATCGAAGACAGGACTATCTTGGGCGGCAAGCAAGCGGCCAGTGTATGAATGGGGATGGAGGTGAGAACGTGGTTGATGAGGATCATCTTGCCACCAGGGGATAAGGTAGTATTGTGCCACCCCGCGAGCTTCTTTCTGATTCTATTAGACAAGTCCTCGAATAGGGCCATGTTGTATTTCCCGTACGCTAGAGGGCAGCCAAGATAGTTGAATGGAGGGTGGGCAACGGAGAAGGATGTTCAGTTGGAGAGATTGATGGCATGCTCTCTATTAGTCTTGTGGTGGGCGTAGATTACGCTCTTAGAGTGGTTGATCTTCTGACCTGAGAATCTAGAGTACCGTTGCAGTGTGTTGTGGACCACCTCTCCTTCATTCCGGAAGAGAAGATGAGTAAATCGTCAGCGAAGGCCAGATGGGTGATGATAGGGCACCCGTTGGAAGTGTGATAGTACTGGAATTTGGGGGTGTTGACCATGTTGTTAAGGTTCCTGCTCAGGGCGTCAGCAACAATGATAAAGACCGTGGCGAATAGAGGGTCGCCTTGTCTGACCCTGCGGTGGGATTTAAAGAACCCTGCGGCCTGGCCATTGATGACCGTCGAGAACCAGGAATTGCTGATGGATCTGCAAACGATATTGGTCCAATATTCCGAGAACCCGAAAGCTCTAAAAACCCATATGATAAACTGCCAGTCCAGCCTGTCATATGCCTTCTCCATGTCAATTTTGACGGCGATGTTGCCCCCTCTAGCTGGGAATTTCATGCAGGTGATTAATTCTTGGGCCAGCATAATATTATCCTAGATGTTCCTCCTACGGACGAACCCGCTTTGCTCCTCTGATATGATCCTGGGGAGGATTTCTGCCATTCTCGTCGCGATGACCTTGGATATGATCTTGTTGATGAAGTTGCAAAGACTGATATGACGAAAGTCGCGGAAGGACTCCGGGTCATCTTTTTTTGGGATAAGGATGAGATTGGCACTGGAGATGGCTTTGGGGTAAATGGCACCTTCGAAGAAGGCAACGACTGCTTCGGTGATGTCTTGTTTGATAATGTCCCAGCAAGTGTGAAAGAAAACCCCCGAAAAGCCGTCCGGTCCTGGCGCACTGTGTTCATTCAGAGCCCACACTACATCTTTGACTTCCTGGGTGGTGGGGGGACATTCCAACTGGGCGTTGTCGGTGTCGTTGATTAGGAGGAGGATTTTGTCAAGGAATGACCTATCTTTGTAAACAGTCTCTTTGGAGAATAATTTGGAATAGAAGTCCGTGGCAGCCATTTGGATACTCTTATGGTCAGTAATGATGTTCCTGTTGTCGTCTGTCGTCCTGTGGATCGATATCTTCTGTCTTTGACCGTGAACGCAGGCATGAAAATACTACGAGTTTTTATCTCCCTCGCTGTCCCATTTCAACCTGGCTTTCTGCTTCCAGAAATCAGTCTCCACTTTGATCCTGAATTTAAGCATAGCCTTGGTGAGGTTGAGAGCGGTTCTGGCCGCAACGGAGCAATCCGTGACGACCAAATTTTCGGCTCGGGTGACGTCGTCCTCTGCTACCCGAACGGCTTGAAAGATGTCCCCGTAGGTAGTTCTGCTCCAACTGGACAAGGCTCTCCTCGTGACCTTAAGCCTGTTGCTAACCCTGATTAGGGGGTTGAGCGATTCCTCTCGATTCCAAGCTTCCGCGACGATACCCCAAAATTGGGGGTGCTCGATCCAGAAGTCAAGGAATTAGAAGTTCTTTTTGGATGCATGAGTGTTGTTATTGATCTCCACTAGCAGCGGAGCGTGGTCAGATTTTGTTAAGTTAAGGTGGGACAGGTTGGTAGTGACCCCCATTCCGTGCCAGAAGGCGTTCGTGAGGGCCCTGTCGAGTCTGGAGTATTGACGACGATTTCCCTCCTGTATGTTGTACTAGGTGAATGTATTGTCAGTGAACTGGAGAGAGGCTAAATGGGCATTGAAGATGAAATTGTTGAAGTGTTGCATGGTAGGAACGGGAGGAGGGCGGCCTCCGGATTTCTCAGAGCTGCTGGTGATCGCATTGAAGTCCCCAATACTAAGCCACGGAGAGTTGGCATGGTGGTGATGGATGTCGAGGAGGTCGTTCCAGAGGTGTTTTCAGTCCGCGATATCGCAACTGCCATGGACCGCAGATAGGATGGCACATTTTGGGAGGCTGGGGTGATCAAACCAACATGAAAGGGTCTGCTTGGAGTCCTGGATGACTCCGAAATTGACGTCTTTTGTGCATAGGATCCAAATGTCGTGTCTGCTCGCTACGGCCGATGGAAGACCCAATTGCAGCTGGATAGATTTTATTCTTTTGGGTGGGATTTTTGGTTCAAGGATTATGAGGATGTCAATCTTGTGGATTTTTCGTAGACTGGTGATTCTTCTTAATGTAGGTTTGTTCGCCAGACCACAAACGTTCCAGGATAGGATGTTAAGCATTAATAGCTTTGTGGGAGTGTTTTTTGTTCCGCCTAGCGGCAGATCTGGTTTGAATGGTAGAGGGACCATGAATTGGGTCGGCCCCGTTCGAGGTTGATGGTCCTACCTCGGTAGAGGCGGAGTGATCGTTGCAAGTTTGGTCCGGAAGGTCCGGATGCTGGATGACCGATTCTCCGGCGGAATCCTGGATAGGTTTCACTGGTGGGATCGTGAGGGAGTCACTAGTACTCCCTGTCGGCAAAATAGTAGGTTGGAGAAGTAAACCCGCGGCTTGGACCTGTAGACCTCTCCGAACTTGATCCGGCCCCAGAATAGCTAGGGCTTGAACCACAGAGACTTCATCGGTATGTTGATTGTCAACATCGACGATCTCGGTGGCCGGTGCCCCGATGTCCGGATAAGGGAGATTCTCGATGAGCGCGCGGTCGGCTGGAGGAGATGCTGTCTCCGAAGTGGGTTCTTCGTCTTTCGACTCAAGAGAGTCGAACTGGTTGGAGAGGGTGATTGTTTGGGTGTTGAAGGGGATCAATGCTTTGCTGGGTGATTCGCTCGAGGCTAGAAATCCGTCACTGGAGCCGAATCGCATGTGCGAGTTTGGACGAGGTAGGATGGGTGGCAAGGGTGTCCTCCTCTCCGATGGCCCGCTGTCTTTCCGGGGATGTTTTTTCTTAAGTTCAGGGTATAGGCGGTGGCAGTGCTTGATGAGGTGACCTCTTAGATGGCAATGGTTACAGAACAAAATATGATTATCATAGAGGATTCATTGGGTGTGGGTTTGGTTGCCCAACTATATTGTGATGAAATTGGGAGGTTCGGAGGTGAGGTCGAGCTCCACACAAATTTTAGCATAGTGTGCCTTGGTGAGGTTGCTTGTCTCTTGGGCCGATGCCACATACGTGCCGAAAGAGTTGGCAATATGCCGGAGAGCCGCTGGGACAAAGCAAATGAGGGGCAGATTAGGCAGAGTGACCCAGGCGGCGACCTTCGTAGAATCTTCTTTGGTGGTAAAGTCAGCTGACCACTTGACGATCTTCATCTGTTGGGAGTCTATCCTGCAAGTGCCTTTGGACCATAAAGTCCTATGGTCAACCTCGGAAGAAAGGTGAAGGAGAATGTGTTTGGGGTCAAGGGGAGCCAGTCGGTAATCCGCTGACAGTCTCCAGCTGGCTATAGTCTCCTACACCCTTGGGAATTTTAGGACAGCCATTAGAAAATTTGAGGATGAAGGTGTGGGGGAAGGATGTCGATAGCGATGACAGTTCCAAGTCGGAGAATGGAACCAAGGGCACCGTGGACTCCTGAGAATACTCAATGTCTGGAAGGTTGATGGCTGGAAAGAGGGGACCCTGCACAGAAGCCAGATCCGGGCGCAGCTTGGCGGTGTAGGTCGACGGGGCTGTCCCGACCAAAGGAGGGGACAGAGACGCTCCGCAGGATAGAGGAGGAGCAATCAAAGGAGTGGTCTGTTCAGGGAGGTGCAACAGGGCAGTGGCCGGAGGAGGCCTTCCAGGGAGAGGGTCGGCCGAGTTCGAGTCCCTCAGGAGGAGAATGGTCAGAACGGTAACCGCTCCGCTACCAGGGGTCTGTACCTCGGCCTCCGGAGGGGGCAAAACGGCTGGAACCACAAGCCCGTCCGAGCGCGAAGCGAGGTGGATAGAGGGAGAGATCGGGCTACATGGCACAGGATCCAAGAAGGCGGGGGTGGGCGAAAAAGAGGGTACTGGAAAGGAGTCGGGGGCCGCGGAGGCGGGGGGTCGGAGGGAGCGGAGGACGTAGGGTGGATAGGGGGAAGGGAGGGGGCCGGGGAGGAGCGCTGGGAGGGAATGAAGGGAGTGGCAGCAAGAGACTCGGTAGGGGCGGCCTGAGGAGGATGAGCGTAGTGGGGAGTGTTGGCGTAGAGGTTGTGGGAATGGAGATGATGAGCGTTGAGGGGAGAGTTGGCGTAGAGGGAGTGGGAGTAGAGGGGCCCACTATAATGGGAGGTATGGGGGAGTTGCGTATAGGAATTATACGCAGGAGGCATCAATGAGCCCGGGACCACGTGAGTCCCAGTAGAAGGGGATGTTGCGTAAAAGTTAGAGAGGCTGCTCCCCCCGCGCTCAGTGGAGTAGGGGTGGGACCCACCACTCGAAGAGAGTGCGTAAAAAGGAGAACGCAAAGAGGAGTGAAAATGAAGGGGTGTCCCACTTGAGCGGAGCTGCTAGCAGCGTAGTCAAGGGGCCAAGCGGGGGGGGGGGGGGGGCACCCGAGACCTGCACCGCAGGGGGGCTCCCCACCCAGGGGGGGGGGGGGAAAAACGAGGAGTTTGAAAATTGAAAAGAGCTGTTGGGCGGCAAGAGGTGGTCGCACCCCTGCGAGCACCCGATCCGGAGAGCCTGGGTGTTACCGAGAACGGCGCTGTGGGAACAAAGCTGACTAGACGAGTGGTGACCCCAGTCCGAAGGAGAAGGAAAATAGTTAGGGCGATGGGAGGGAGCGGAAGGAAAGCCGGAGGCCCCCGAAAGAGGAGATGGGGAGGGCGGAACGGATGGGTGAGGCCAGCTCCACGCAGGTGCCGGAGCCTGATGGCCGAACTGGAATGGGAGGAGGGGGGCTGAAGAAGATGGAGGAAGAAGATGTAGCGGAGAAGGCGGGGAGAAGGAGGAAGGAGCTAGGCCGACCAGAGACAAGCAGTCGCCCGGCCAAGGATGCGCCATCGGGCGCCGGAGGACGCGAGCGAGCAGAGGGCTCCCCTAAGGGCTCTCCCTGGAGCGGAAGAAGCAGTCCTGCCAGAACATCTCAATGATAATGATCATATATATATATATATATATATATATATATTGTTGGAGTTGGCATTTTGTTTTGGAATTTTAGTCCCACATCGGCTAGGCCAAAGGAGTTGTATCTCTATATATTAGCTATGCTCTTTTAGAGATGCACATGTGGTGTGAAAAGTGCACATGGGTGTGCCATGTGGGTTTTCTATAGAATAAAGGCTAAATCAATAACGAAGCATTTATGCTTTTTGCTCTTGGAAAATTTATTTTCATAGGAGTTAAGACCAGTAGAGGCTTAGCGACTCGGACTCGGATTCGGGCTCATGGGCTCATGAGACGTAATGTGGCATTTTGTTGGCGTACTTTGTACTTAGCACGTCAGCATCGTCGCTAGGCGCATAGTGCGCTTAAGTTGTGCTTAAGTTACATGAGCCTTTTGTGCAGCTGATTGCGCAGGTTGCACAAGTTGCACGGTGGCGCAAGTTGCGCGGGATGTGCGAAAGTTGACTCAGATCATGTCTATACACGATTTGAGCGGTTACAGCACGTTCAGGACAATTTTCTCACGTCCCGAATATTCTGCTAACTGGGCAGTTACTGCGCGGGCTTATATAAGGCTCTCTTCTCTCTAAGAGGAAGTACGCAAGTAATAGAATATAGAGTACAGAAGTGTTTCGTAATACAAGTACAGAGTTCAAAATTCCTTACGAATTTCTATAGACTTTGAGAGAGAAGATTAGCGTTGCACCAGCGTCACTTAGCACCGCAGGAGTCCGCTAGCATTCGAGGAGTCAAAAGAGCAGGGTGTTCCAGAGTTCTCCGACGAAATTGCTGGTTCCTGGAAGCTATTCGTGTGGGGAGTATTAAGCTTTGAGCAACGGTGATCATTCACCCCAGTAGGCTATCTTCCATCTTTCGCCTGTCATCGCTGCTGCTGTTAGCATTTTGATTTGTACTTTCTGTTTAGAAGTGCTACTGTCGTTTACTACTGTTATGAAATCTTTTTAGATTATCGTAATCCAAAATCCTCCTAGGATCTCTATTGTGCACCTTCTTTGATGTGTTGCAATGAAACGTTCTTTTTACAATTGTTTTATTTTCTCAATTTTCTATCGAAAATTGTGCCCAGGCAATAACAATCTCAAAACTTAAATTGCTACGATGGAAAGCTTTCGTGCTTCACTCGTCAATCCTAACTTCTCTAAGTTAGAGCATTTTGATTGTGAACACTATCAAATCTGGAAAAGAAATATTTTCCTCAATATTCAGTTCTCTGATGTTGATCACGTACTATATGAGGAGGAACCTACTATTCCAGAGACTGGATCTGCAGCCGCAATCGCTGTGGCTACTAAGAACCAAGCTAAGTGGAGAAGGGACAATAGCATTTATAGGCTTATGTTTCTAAATGCTATGGAAGATTTCCTTGCCGAATCTTATTCAAAGAAGACCGTTGCCAGAGAGATTTGGAAGTCTCTGGAGAAACTGTACGAGGTTGATAAGAACCGCAGCAAGATATTTCTTGTTGAAAAATATCACAAGTGGTTCATTAAGGACGAAAAGCCAATGCTGCCACAGGTGAAGGAGTTCCTGAAACTGTGATAGAAGGTGGATAATGAGGTGATGCCCTCTCCGACAAATTTGTTGTTTGAGGGATCGTTTCGAAGCTCCCTGCTGGGTGGAGCAAGTTCTATACAAACATGCATCGGAAGAAGTTGGAGGTCCGTCTCGACTATCTCTTGCAAGAAGTCTATGTTGAGGACCAGATGCAGGCTCAACTGAAGGTAGACGCACTGTCCAAGCAATTGGCTAACGCCAGTCTGGTTCATACCTGGGAACCAAGAGGAAAGCATACGGGTTCCCACTGCAAGAAGGACCCTAACAATCTGAATGTGAAGGGGACTTCCTTCAAGCAAAAGAAGGCAAAGTCTCAGATGCCTTGTTTCAAATGTGGCAAGAAGGGCCACTTCAAGAGTGAACACAAATTAAAGGCCAAGCAATCAGAGCAAGGAGAGCCTAGTAAGGTATTTTTGATCACTGACGTTGTTTCTATGATTGTGTAGGTCGATGCAGTAGGGGCTGACTCTGACTGGTGGGTAGACACTGGAACCACCTGTCATGTCTGCTCCAGCAAGGAGTATTTCACCACCTATACACCAACTTCTGAAGTGGTTATGGTGGCGAACAAGGCACAAGCTGAAGTGCACAGGATCGAGACGGTGGTTTTGAAGCTGACTTTGGAGAAGTCTCTGATATTTCAAGGTACGAAGCATGTACCTGCTATTGCAAAGAACCTGATCTCGGGAGGCCTACGCTGCAACGCAGGCCTGAGGATAGACATCAATGCTGGCCAAATGGTGATGCCTATAAAGGGAACATATTTCGGGAAAGCTTTTTGTACCGAAGGAATGTTCAAAATTCAGCTTGTAAATCAGTCCAATGTAATCAATACAATCACTCCTTCTACTTATACTCTAGAGTTGTGGCATAATAGGCTAGGACACGTTCATTGTAAACGAATAAACAAAATGTCTAGTCTAGGACTTATCTCCAAGTGTGGGGGTAAGGTAGAGAAATGTGAAGTTTTTGATCAAACAAAGATCATAAGAAAATCCTTTCCTCGAATTTATCGAAGTATAGATCTTCTGGAATTGGTACACTCCGATATCTGTGACTTCAAATAATTCTCTACAAAGGCCGAGATAAAGTATTTCATACCTTCATCGATGACTTCTCAAAGTATGTGTTTGTCTACTTGCTGAAGGCGAAAGACGAAGCATTCAAGAAGTTCAATGAGTTAAGGGCCGAAGCTCAGCGACAGACTGGACAACAACTCAAGAGAATAAGAAGTGATCGAGGTAGAGAGTACAGGTATCATGAATTCGTATCGTTTTACAAAGAACATGGAATTGTCAATGAGGCTATGGCTCCGTACTCTCCTCAATCAAACGGAGTAGCAGAGAGGAAGAAAAGAACTTTAACAGAAATGATTAACTTAATGCTGTTGACTGTGGGTCTTCCAAAGTGCTACTGGAGAGAAGCTACATTGACGACCACTTTTATTCTAAATGGAGTGCCTCATGCAACTTCAGACGTTACTCCTCATGAACTCCGGATCAAGGTCAGACCTAACTTGAATGTCATTCGAGTGTGGGGGTGTCTGGCATATGTCAAGCTTCCAGATCTGAAGATTCAGAAGCTTGGGACAAGGACTACAAAGACGATCTTCTTGGGGTATGCCGAGAAGAGTGATGCTCGGAGATTTCTTGATATTGAGTCAAATCATATCATTGAATCTCGCGACGTAGAATACTTTGAAGACAAATTTGCAAGGCACAAGAATATTATTCTTGCGAATATACCGAAGAACAATAAGGGTGCGCAAGAAACTAAAGTTTTCAATGAAGAAGTAGTCCAAGAAGATGTTGTTGTTGAAACAACGGTTGAACCAGAATTCGTAGAGCCGTCAGCAAAGCGTGTGAGGAGGCCGAAGGACTTCATAAATGATTTTGTCTCCTATCTTGTGGAAGCAGAGCCGCTTACCTATGATGAGATGATGAAGACCAGAGACGCAGTTTTCTGAAAGAAGGCGATTGACAATGAAATTGATTCCGTCATCTCAAATAACACTTAGGTGTTGGTTGATCTTTCTGAGGGTGCAAAATCCATCGGATGCAAATGGATCTTCAAGAAGAAGATGAAAGAAGACGGAACTATTGACAAGTTCAAGGCTAGGTTGGTAGCCAATGGGTTTTTTCAGAAACAAGAAATTGACTACTTTGACACGTATGCTCCAGTAGCCTGGATGACTACTATCAGGATGTTGATTACTCTTGTAATAATACATAAGATGGTGATACATCAGATGGATGTAAAAACGACTTTCCTAAATGACAAGCTGATCGAAGAGATTTACATACAACAGCCAGAGGTATTTGTCGTCAAGGGTCTTGAAGACAAAGTCTGCAAGTTGGTGAAATCCTTGTACGGTCTTAAACAGGCTCCCAAGATATGGCATGAGAAATTTGACAAAGTTATAAGGTCAAATGGCTACATGGTCAGCGAGACGGACAAGTGTGTTTATACAAAGTTCGCTGATGGAAGAGGTGTGATCGTTTGTCTGTACGTAGATGACATGCTTATCCTAGGTACGGATATGGGTTGTGTCACGGAGACAAAGAAGTTCTTCTCGAGCAAGTTCAGTATGAAGGACTTGGGGGAAGCTGATGTGATCTTAGGGATCAAGATCATCCGGACAGACACTAGACTAGCGCTGTCACAGTCTCATTATGTTGAGAACATGATCACTTGTTACGGGTATCAGGATCTTCCAGGGATCAATACACCGTACATGTGTGATCTGAAGCTGAAGCCTAATTCAGGAGAAAACGTCAGACAGGTGGAGTATGCAAGCGTAATCGGGAGTTTGATGTATGCTACTACTGCCACAAGGCCTGACACAGCTTTTGTCGTGGGAATGCTGAGTCATTTTACGAGCAACCCAGACATTGAGCACTGGAAAGCTGTGAAACGGGTTATGAGATATCTCAAGAAGACTCAGACATATGTACTACAATACAGCGGAGATCCGCCGGTAGTGGAAGGCTTCAGTGATACCAGCTGGTGCTCAAAGGTGGAGAGCGAGAGGTCCACAGGTGGATTCATTTTCACAGTAGATGGAGCTACTATATCATAGAAATCGAAGAAGCAGACTATGCTATCGCGGTCATCCATGGAATCTGAGTTCTTTGCACTTGATACCGTAGCAGAGGAAGCAGAATGGCTTCGAGAGCTCATGTATGATCTTCTAGTGGTTGGGACACAAATATCGATGATACCGATATACTGCGATAACCAGGCGACTGCGGCGGTGTCATCAAATGACCTCTCTAACGAGAAGAAGAGGACTGTGCGATTGAGGCACAGGGCAGTACACGATCCCACTAAGAGGGGTGTTATTACAGTGATTGATGTTCGGAGTTAGGAGAACCTGGTGGATCCGTTCACCAAGGGCCTCAAATGCCAGCTGGTCGATGACACAACTTGTAAAATGGGCTTGAAGGCATTCTGACATTGTGTTATTACATTCGTACCATAAAGTTTTATTCTATTAGTTCAAAGAGAAATCTTTAAGGCATCTAGCTTTTGGTTCAAGGGAGGATATTAACCGGAAGAATATCAGGAACGGTGGATACTTGTCCTCTAAGGCATGGAGAGGTTATAGACCTACAACTACTATTGTTTACTGTTGTTTTCTACAGAAAATCGATCCTATAGGAAGGTTGGCTTAAACGCCTTAATGAGTTCTCAGGCAGAGTGAATGCCTGGTGTGCTTTACAGGAAGCACGGTAGCGCAGCACTATAATGAATGAAACTCCATACTACTATGGGGTGACTCCACCATGAGGTTCCTGGAAGGGGTAATGCCTCGGCTATATGAGCCAAGTTACAGCGGCGTGGCACCGCAAATAGGCAGGTAGCCTAATGCTGTATGTTGAAATAAAATACGGTGTAGTCAGCACTACAAAGAGGAGGGGTTCCTCATGTTACAGTGGCACAATACCACATGAGGTACCCAGATAGGGGTAAAGCCTCGGTCTTGCAAGCCATGTCGTTGTGACGTAACACCGCAAGGGATCCTAAGTCTTCATGCTGGGTAGTATGGCGCAACAAAGAGGCAGTGACCTCATGCTACAGTAGTACGACACTACGATGAGATTCCCGGTACGGGATAAGGCCTCAGCTTTAGGTTATGCCATAGCGGCGTAGCACCGCAAGGGAAGTGTAAAGCGCTTCATGCCATGTCTCTTTAACAAAGAACTCACCTATAGTATATAGACAAAGAGATATCAGACCGTCTCTTGAGGGTAAACTTGTAGATGCCCAAAATTATACACTAAAATCAGGCTGGCACAGGGCCTTTAATGTGTAGCCAGAAGCACAAGTAACTACATTATGTGAGTGGGAAAATTTTTAGCTATGGTGCAGAATTCAAGGCTTAGTCCATTCTTGTATTATAGTCTATTGTTTGACCCATGCGGGAAGATTCAAGTCGTCAGCGACATCTCTCCTAATGTATGATGGACAGTTACTGTGGGGAACACTTATACCCATATATAGAGATATGTGGAGGATTATTGGAGTTGGCCTTTTGTTTTTGAATTTTAGTCCCACATCGACTAGGCCAAAGGAGTTGTATCTCTATATATTAGCTATGCGCTTTTAGAGATGCACATATGGTGTGAAGGTGCACATGGGTGTGCCATGTGGGGGTATTTTTCTAATGGAAAAAAGGCTAAATAAATAATGAAGCATTCATGCTTTTTACCCTTGGGAATTTTATTTCCATAGGAGCTAAGCCCCGTAGAGGCTTAGCGACTCGTGTTGACACAAAGTCACAGTCAACCAAATATTGACTACATTGACTAAATAATATCTGTATTAATTCAATACGACATACGACGTCTGCATAACAGTTCAAGACAGACGACAGCTCAGTCTCCGGCTCTCAGTGTGTTTTCGAGTCTGTATTTTATATTTTCATTGAGTCTAGACTTGTGTACTCTGAGTCTTGCTGAGCTCTTGACACTTAGTCTACAGCCTACCCAAAATCCCAAGCTCCACTGAACCAAACACTGCCCAAAAATCCCCTTAGAACCACTCTGTGCTCTGGAGACAGAGTTCGGGCCGAACTCTGCCTCCACACAGAGTTCGGGCCGAACTCTGTCCCCTAGAAATCAGGAACCCTAATTTTAGGGTTAGCTGGTTGCTAGTTGTCCAACGGCCAAATTTTTGAATTTTCTTACCCGAATTCTGGCCGAATTCTGCCTATAAAAACACTATAAATAGGGCATGAATTCTCTCATTCCAATCCATCCAATCTTCTTTTCTCTTCTCTCTTATAAGCTCAAGTAAGCCATACCCTTCCCATCTACTAGCCACAAGCCTCCTAAGTGTCGAGTGCTCAGCATCTCTCAGTTAGGATTCTTGTACAAGAGTCGAAGAAGTCGCTTGGACAATTCCAAGCAAATCGCCACTGCGATCATCTGTTAGAAGTTGACGTGCTCTTCTGAAGAAAAGGCACGGGTTGTAAACTTCTATTTCACAAATAGTGAATTTAATCCTGAGCTAGAGTTCTCAGGCCTGGACTAGTCATCCACGAGGGAAACCAGGTTAAAATCGCTGTGTTTGCGTATGCTCTTCTGCTCTTCATTTATTTTCCGTACTTTACTCTGATTATTTATTGTTGGTGAAAGAGTTATTTTTAATTGGCTATTTTTCTATATAAACTCTATTCACCCCCCTCTAGAGTTGCCAAACTGTTCTTCAATTGGTATCAGAGCTCTGTTCTCTTTATAAGGACTAACATCCTAAGAGCTGATCCATGGCAACCACACAATCAATGATTTCCAATCATGGTGAAGGTCAGTCCACTCATAGGCCTCCCCTATTTGATGGAACTAACTATACATATTGGAAAACAAGGATGAGCTTCTATCTTAAGTCTCTAGACTTTGACCTGTAGACTGTCGTCACTGACGGTTACAAAAAGCCCGCCAGGATAGTTGTCGATGGTGACCTCATTGAGAAACCACACGACAAATATTCTGTCGAGGAGAAGAAACAGACAAGTCTAGATGCTAGGGCTATTAATGCTTTATTCTGTGCTATAGACAGGAATGAGTTCAACAGGGTCTCTACATGCACCACTGCTCATGAAGTATGGAGACTTCTAGAAGTGACGCATGAAGGAACCACACAGGTCAAGGAATCTAAAATAAGCCGTCTCACTCAAGAATACGAAGCCTTCAAGATGAAGCCAAGTGAGACGATCACTCAAATGATCACAAGATTCCTCGACATCATCAATCCTCTATCTTCGCTTGGAAAGCAGTACTCAAACCACGAGAAGATTCGTAAGTTGCTCAGAGGGCTACCAAAGATTTGGAACCCTAAGGTGACAGCCATCATAGAAGGGAACGATCTCACAACAATGTCAATGGAGACCTTGATGGGTAAACTCATGACTCACGAGCTTGACCTCAAGGACTTCGAAGAGCCCGCTCCGAAGACCAGGGAGATCGCACTCAAAGCTCATCAACGAAGAGCTAATCATGATGAGACCGAAGAAGATAATTCGGATGATGAAGACCAAGCTCTCATGGTTCGCAACTTCAGGAAATTCCTTCGCTTCAATCGAAGGAAGAAGGAATCTCAACAAGACGATGAAGAAGAGCCAACTTGTTATGGTTGCAAGAAAACTGGACATGTCCGAAAAGACTGCCCACTCCTGAAGAAGAGCAACCGCTATGAGAAGCCATACAAAAGGAACTCATCAAGGAAATATGCCAACACAGGCATTTGGCATGAAAGTGAAGCGAGTGACTCCGAGGAAGAAAAGGACTCTCCTCAAGATACAGCAAATGTGTGCCTAATGGCAACTTCCAACAAGGTATCTAACGAAACTCTAGATGACTTCTCTTTTGATGAACTTGGCGATGCTTTCACTGATTTACTCGATGATCACAAAAAGGTCATCGGTAAATACAAATATGCCAAGGATAAAATCAAAAGTCTTGAAGATGAGATACAAAGAATTTCTTTACTTCTTGATAATGTTAGAAACACGACACCCACTAATGACACTGATGAAGTATCCAAGCTTAAATTAAGCTTACATGATGCTGAAGCACGTATTGAGCAACAAACTCAAGAAATCACTACACTCAACACGTTGCTTGCTGAAGAAAAGAGTAGACACAAGATTTCCATGACTAAGATATATGGCTTAAATATTAAGGTTGATGAACTGCAAGCTGTGTCTAAAAGATTAGAAACCAAATTGGGTAAACAGGTTGTTCAACCTCAAACCCAATCACATGGGCACAACACCACTCATGCTAGTCAACCACGTCATTCTCATGCAGCACATAACCATGCATTTATATACACAAACTTTCACAAACCACGTGCACGTAAGAATAATTCTTACTCAGTACACAATCATCATGCACAAAGACACAATCAACATCACTCCACACATAGGAATCATTATGCCATGCCATATAGACAAGATCATCATGCAATACCATATAGACAAGATCATTATATGCCATATAGACAAAATCATCATGCCATGCCATATAGACAATATCAGCATGTCACACATCATAGACAATACCATCATGATATGCCTCATAGACACCATCACCGTGCCACTCATTTTGTGCATAATCATCATCACCATGCTAACTCTTCACATCATGACCATCCTCATCCTGTTGCTTATAGATATTATTCTCATGCTCCTAGTATAAATAAGAATGCTATCTATACTTACTGTGGATTACATGGACACATCTCACCACAGTGCAAATTTAGAAGACTTGTAGATAAAAAGATATATACTTGGTTTCCAAAGACTAACTTTTCAGGACCCTCAAGAACTCGGGTACCAAAGGTCACATCTACTCTTGATGTAGGTGGACATTCCCTCTTCAACTGAAAGTAAGTGGATTCTCGATAGTGGATGCTCGCGACATATGACGGGAGACGCAAATCTTTTTGCATCACTATCGATGAAGAGAGAAGGATATGTATCCTTCGGTAACAATCTCAAAGGGCACATAATAGGTAATGGTATCATTGGTCATCCTCCTTCTCCTGTAATAAAGGATGTCTGCCTAGTGACCGAGTTAAAGCATAACCTGCTCAGCATTAGTCATCTTGCTGATCATGGATATGATATTAACTTTGGACAAAACAGTTGCTACATCTATGATAGGTCAACAGGAGACATTGCTTTTGAAGGGAAAAGAGAGGACAACATCTATATTTTCTATCTTTCTGTAAATACTAACAATGCAGGTAGATGTCTATATGCCCACAAAGATGAACGACTACTTTGGCACCAGCGTCTTGGTCACGCCAACATAGATGCTATATCCAGGCTTTCTACCAAGAAGCTAGTGAGAGGATTGCCTGACATTACATTCAAAAAGGACACGGTATGTGCCGAATGTGAACTAAACAAGGCAACTAAATCCTCATTTTATTCCATCAACTCTGTAAGTACTACTAGACCCTTGCAACTACTTCATATGTATTTATTTGGTCCTAGTAGAATAGCTAGCCTTGGTGGCAAACTTTATGCATTTATTATTGTTGATGATTTTTCGAGATTTACTTGGGTTTTCTTTCTCGCTAATAAGAGCGATGCTATCTCTGTTTTCAAAGTTTTTGTAAAGAAAGTTCAAAACGAAAAAGGCTACATGATTACTCGAATCCGAAGTGATCATGGAGGCGAATTCGTAAATTATGATTTTGAAAATTTTTGTAATGCAAATGGTTTTGATCATGAATTTTCTTGTCCTAGAACTCCTCAACAAAATGGTGTTGTGGAGCGGAAGAATAGAACTCTCGGCGATATGGCCAGAGTCATGTTGAATAAATTTTCACTTCCGAAATACTTTTGGGCAGAAGCTGTCAGTACAGCATGCCACATTTTGAATAGGGTGCTAATTCGTCCTATTACGAAGAAAACACCCTATGAGCTTTGGTTTGGGAGAACCCCCAATGTTTCTTATTTTAAAGTTTTTGGTTGTAGATGTTTTATCCTTAACACCAAAGACAACTTAGGCAAATTTGATGCCAAAGCTGACGATGGTATCTTTCTTGGTTATGCCGCCAAGAGTAAGGGATATAGAGTTTTTAATAAACGCTCACTTATTGTGGAAGAGTAAACAAATGTAACTTTTGATGAAGACAACAGTGCAGTAAGTACTCTTGATGATGACGTTGAGCCATCAACTTCTACTCCAATGAATACTTCAACCGAAACTAATTCTCTGGAGGGTTTGCCTAAGAAATTCTCTTTCAAACCTTCTCATCCAGAAAATTTAGTTATAGGAGAAGTTTCACGTGGAGTAACTACTAGATCATCACTAAGAGACTCCGTTGCTAGCAATGCCTTCATTTCACAAGTAGAGCCTAAAAACATTTCTGAAGCTTTTAATGATGAATTTTGGATTTCTGCTATGCAAGAAGAACTCAACCAATTCGAGAGAAGCCAAGTATGGGAACTCGTTCCTAGACCGGTTAATCACTCGATAATTGGTACTAAATGGGTTTTTAGAAACAAAGTAAATGAAGATGGTTCAGTCACACGTAACAAAGCTCGTCTAGTAGCTCAAGGATACAACCAAGAGGAAGGTATCGACTACGATGAGACGTATGCTCCTGTTGCTAGACTAGAATCCATTCGGATGCTTTGTGCTTTTGCTAATTTTCAAAACTTTAAATTATTTCAAATGGATGTGAAAAGTGCTTTCTTGAATGGTTTTATTAAGGAGAAAGTTTATGTGAAACAACCTCCTGGCTTTGAAAATCACAAATTTCTCGACCACGTGTTCAAGCTAAAGAAAGCGCTTTATGGCCTCAAACAAGCCCCCAGAGCTTGGTATGAAAGGCTAAGTAGCTTCTTACTTGAGAAAGGTTTTTCAAAAGGGAAAATTGACACTACACTGTTTATAAAATCTTTTAAGGACACTATTCTGTTGATTCAAATTTATGTTGATGATATCATTTTTGGTTCTACTGATGAAACCCTCTGTCAAGAATTTGCCAAGTGTATGCAGACAGAATTTGAGATGAGCATGATGGGAGAGCTCAACTACTTTCTTGGTCTGCAAGTGAAACAAATGGCTAATGGAACTTTCATCTGCCAATCGAAGTATACCAAGGACATGCTGAAGAAGTTTGATCTTGACAACGTCAAACCAATCAGCACACCAATGGCTACTTCAACCAAACTCGAACTAGATGAGAGCGGCAAACCCGTTGATCAACGTAAGTATCGAGGTATGATAGGCAGCTTACTCTATTTAACTGCTAGTCGTCCTGATATCATGTTCAGTGTTTGCCTATGTGCTAGATATCAAGCTAATCCTAAGGAATCACACATGACCGCGGTTAAGCGTATCTTTCGATACCTTAAGGGTACGGTTACAGTGGGCCTATGGTATCCTAAGTCAACATCATTTGATCTTATTGGTTATTCCGATGCTGACTTCGCTGGATGCAAGGTCGACCGTAAAAGTACGAGCGGCACGTGTCATTTATTAGGAAAAGCTTTAGTCTCCTGGTTTAGCAAGAAGCAGAACTTTGTCGTACTATCCACAACAGAAGCTGAATACATAGCAGCTGGGCGTTGTTGTGCACAAATTCTGTGGATGAAGCAAACCCTTGAAGACTATAAGTTATCTTTTATGCATATTCCTATATTCTGTGACAATACTAGTGCCATTAATTTGACTAAGAACCCTGTCTGCCACTCACGCACTAAACACATTGAGATCAGACACCACTTTTTGCGTGATCATCAGCAAAATGGCACGATTAACTTAGAATTTATCGACACTGATCATCAGCTAGCAGATTTCTTTACTTAGCCATTATCCGAAGAGCGCTTCAATTTCCTATGTCGTGAACTCGGAATTTTGGATGAAGCAGTTATAAGTTGAGACTCGCCTGCGTAAATATCGAGTATATTTTGATTCTTTTACGACAAATTTGGTATGGGTACAAGCCGAAAGGGTCCTTCTGACAACAAGGCGTAAAAGCCTAAGCGACACGGTGCACTAGTCCTCAGGACTACCGCTAGCTGGGATCCGGCCCCTGCAGCTAACCCATGGCAAATTTGAAATATTGAATTACAATATATTTCCTTATTTATTATATGGTTTGTTTCGACTTAATACTGTCTAATTACTACATTCTAAAGTTCATTCTGACTTTTGAGTACCTCTCTATGTACTTCATTGATTTCATCAAACTTTTATCCTCAACCATCACTTTTCTTCAACACTTAACCAATTTTTCTATCTTTTCAGCCTGTTTTCTGTTCTGGACCACTAATCCAGAACTCGGGCCAAACTCTGCCTCAAACAGAGTTCGGGCCGAGTTCGGTCCAATTGTTCCAGCGTCGGGATCTGGCTCTGCCGTTGGATCATTTTAGATCCAATGGTCAATATAGCTTCCGACCAAAGAAAACCCTCTCTTATATTTCGGGTTTTTTTCTCTTTCCTCCCATATTGCCTTCTTCTCCACCTCTTCAACCTTCTTCCTTCCAAACCCTAACCCTAGTTCTTGATCTAGAGAGCTCCATTTTTTCTCAAAATCAAGGGAAAGGGGTTTTTCAACATTCTCTTCCACTGTTTGGTATTATTTTCAGGTATAACTCTCTCTTTCTATCATTTTCAAGTTCTTCTATTTCTTTGCAAATGGCATCTCGCTTGTCCAAACGAGGGAGAAGGACTCGACGTGAGGGAGCTTCCTCTTCGGTTCCTCCTCCGCCGATTGAACAAGTTGTTGAACAACACCCCATTCATCCGTTGTTCAATCCGCCGCATCCCGATGACCCTAATACATACGACGACCGTCTATTTGTGTCGCTAGACGCCTCAAATGAATGGTTTAGCGATTTTAGGACTCGTCCGGTGTTTGGGGGCCATCCCATCAATTTCACAATATTTTCTCAATATGAATCTTTATTTTGTGATCTTTGTTTGGATGAACTAGTTGCTTCCAACTTTGTCATTTACCGTAGCGCAATCCAAATATTCTACTGTAATCTGACTTACGATGCAACCCACATCTATTCCCGGGTTGCTGGCATTAATATTGCCTTCAATGATTCTGAGTTGGGAGACTTTCTTGCTCTTCCGGATCTTGATGTGTGGGACAAGCTTGTGGAAGCACGTCAACTTCAATTTGTTGGCGATACTTCCCTTGAAGGATTCAAGGAGGATTTATGTGCTCCTAACGTAAGTCCTCGCAAGCTAAAGGCCAAGCATCTCACCCCCTACTTTTATGAACTTTATCGCATCGTGTTCAATACTATCTTACCAAAAGCTGGTTCAATTGATGAAGTTACCTACTTTGAGATCTCTGCTTTATATCACCTTCATTTTCGTATCCCCTTCAATCTTCCTAGGACAATGATGGACTGGATGATAAATTGTAGGAAGAAACCAAGAGCTTTGGTTTATCCTTTATACCTTCCTATGGTTTTTCGTGCATTCATCATTCCTATTCATGACTGTCCGTTCTTGCCTGCTCCTGCTTTCCTGTCCAAGGCACGACGTACTCAAGCAGTCGTCGCCTCTCCTGCGGCTTCTGAGCATTCTGATGATGCGAAGCCAGACGCCCCTCCACTCGGTCAGGATGCACCTCCTCCACCTGCCACTCTTGACTCCATCCAGACCATGCTCCGGGATCGTTTCGACTTAGAGGACGATCGGTGGGCTCAGATGGACTACCGCACTACCCTGCAGATGAGTGCACTCAGCAACTCGCTGCATGATATTCGGTACTCCATGTCCCATCATCCTACTTTGCCCATTCCTATGCAGCGGGATCCCGATCGTGAGGGCTATCGCATTGATGATCCGTGGGTCATGCGTTATCTGGATCCGGGTGCTGCTTTTGTGGATCCCAGACGTTTTGACACTCCTGGACCATCTCGTGCTCCATGATGGAGATTGGCTACTATCTGCTGCTGCTGCTGATGATGATGACATTAGTTGATGCATTTTCTTTTTTAGTTATTTAGTTTATTATGGATTTCTGTACTTGGATTTATGTAGTTAAACTCTGGTTGTGTGTTTGACATTTGGTTATGACACTTTATGCTAGTACTTCTTTTGATTATTTCTATACTGTTTCTTCTCTGCTTGGTGTGGTTGTATTTACTATTAATTGTCTACTGCAGTTTTCTTTTATTATTCATTTCTCTGCAGTCTATATTGCTAACTGCCAAAAGGGGGAGAACTATGTATATTCTGCCTGGATATATATGGCTGGATATACTTGTTTGGTATCAGATCCTATCTTTTCGTATTTCTGTGCTTGTTTGTGCTTTTTGGAAGATATTATACAGGTTCCATGCACTATTTACGGGGGAGCTATTACTTCTAGCTCAGCACCGTTTACTGATTACGGGGGAGCTATTACATTCTAGCTCGGCATCAAGTATGGGGGAGCTATGTTGCTATAATCAACTGTGTCCAGGTATGAATATTGAATATACATATATTATTTTGTCAATTATCAATATGGGGGAGATTGTTGACACAAAGTCACAGTCAACCAAATATTGACTACGTTGACTAAATAATATCTGTATTAATTCAATACGACAAACGACGTCTGCATAACAGTTTAAGACAGACGACAGCTCAGTCTCCGGCTCTCAGTGTGTTTTCGAGTCTGTATTTTATATTTTCATTGAGTCTAGACTTGTGTACTCTGAGTCTTGCTGAGCTCTTGACACTTAGTCTACAGCCTACCCAAAATCCCAAGCTCCACTGAACCAAACACTGTCCAAAAATTCCCTTAGAACCACTCTGTGCTCTGGAGACAGAGTTCGGGCCGAACTCTGCCTCCACACAGAGTTCGGGCCGAACTCTGTCCCCTAGAAATCAGGAACCCTAATTTTAGGGTTAGCTGGTTGCTAGTTGTCCAACGGCCAAATTTTTGAATTTTCCTACCCGAATTCTGGCCGAATTCTGCCTATAAAAACACTATAAATAGGGCATGAATTCTCTCATTCCAATCCATCCAATCTTCTTTTCTCTTCTCTCTTATAGGCTCAAGTAAGCCATACCCTTCCCATCTACTAGCCACAAGCCTCCTATGTGTCGAGTGCTCAGCATCTCTCAGTTAGGATTCTTGTGCAAGAGTCGAAGAAGTCGCATGGACAATTCCAAGCAAATCGTCACTGCTATCATCTGTTAGAAGTTGACGTGCTCTTCTAAAGAAAAGGCACGGGTTGTAAACTACTATTTCACAAATAGTGGATTTAATCCTGAGCTAGAGTTCTCAGGCCTGGACTAGTCCTCCACGAGGGAAACCAGGTTAAAATCGCTGTGTTTGCGTATGCTCTTCTGCTCTTCATTTATTTTCCGCACTTTACTCTGATTATTTATTGTTGGTGAAAGAGTTATTTTTAATTGGCTATTTTTCTATATAAACTCTATTCACCCCCCTCTAGAGTTGCCAAACTGTTCTTCAACTCGGACTCGGACTCTGGCTAATGAGGTATAATGTGGCATTTTGTTGGCGCACTTTTTACTTAGCACATCAGCATCGTCGCTAGGCGCATAGCGCCCTTAAGTTGCGTTCGTAGGATGCATGCGATGCGCAAGTGGCGCAACTGGCGCACGTTATACGAGTAGCACAGTGTGCGTATTGCACGGCTTGCGCAGGTTGTGCGATGTGTGTGTGGTGCAGAGTGGTGCAAGTGGTGCTATGTGTGCTGTACGCACAATATGCTAGTTGTGCGGGTGGCGCAAGTTGTGCACATTGTGCGCAAGTTGACTCAGATCGTGTCTATACACGATTTGAGCGGTTACAGCACGTTCGGGGCAGTTTTTCTCACGTCCCGAATGTTCTGCTAACTGGACAGTTACTGCACGGGCTTATATAAGATTCTCTTCTCTCTCATAGAAGTACGCAAGTAATAGAACATAGAGTATAGAAGTGTTTCTTAACACAAGTACAGAGTTCAGAATTCCTTACGAATTCCCACAGACTTTGTTAGGGAAGAGTAGCATTGCACCAACGTCACTTAGCACCACAGGAGTCCGCTGCCATCCGAGGAGTCAGAAGAGCAGAGTGTTCCAGAGTTCTCCGACGAACTTGCTGGTTCCTGAAAGCTATTCGTGTGCAGCAAATTAAGCTTTGAGCAACGGTAATCTTTCACCCCAGTAGGCCATCTTCCATCTTTTGCCTGTCATCGCTGCTGCTGTAAGCATTTTGATTCGTACCTTCTGTTTAGAAGTGCTACTATCGTTTGCTACTGTTAGAAAATCTTTTTAGATTATCGTAATCCATAATCCTCCTAGGATCTCTGTTGTGCACCTTCTTTGAAGTGTTGCGTTGAAACATTATTTTTACAATTGTTTTATTTTTTCAGTTTTCCATCAAAAATTGTGCCCAGGCAATAACATATATATATGTAATTTAAGAATTTGGATGTGCAGGCCTAGTCTTTATTTAAGAAACAATGATGTCGAAGACCGGAGCTCTTGGTCTTGCATCAAGTGACTCAGGTCCATGGCCGGTCCTATGATTTATGGGACCTATGACAAAATCAAAAATTTGGACCATTTTTCTCACATAAATAAAAAAAATAAAGTATTTTTACAAGCAAAATCATCAATTAAGTTATCAAAATCATCAATCAAGCTATCAATTTTTTTTTTAGATTGGAGCGCTTGCTTTTTTGTTGTTTCCAGATTGGGTCTTTGTTCTAATTTTTTTTAATTTTTTGATATACCTAGTCTATTTTAAAATTATGGGACCTTCCAAAATTGAGGATCCAGGACGGTCGATTATCCACCTCACTCGTGCCTTGGGTTGGCCCTGCTCTGGACGTGGAGGCTCTAAATTGTGTGTTTACATATTCCTTCTCATTTGGGTATTGATCATTATTCATTTTATTATATGTTCTCACCAACAGAAAAATTTCAGGCCAGATTTAGACAATTTAACGGCCAGTACATACGTCTTCTATCTAAAATATCTTTATTATACTATGTAATGTGCTTGAATATAGATAATTTGAGCTTTGGTTATTTTGTTTAGTAACTACCTATAAATTTTATAATATACAACCAAGAGCATCTCCATAGTTTTTGATAAAGATATATAATAATACATTTAAAAATATGAATAAATAAATTTAGTGCCTATTTTAAGATTCGCACATGGCTTTCAATTATTAAGGACCGACCCTAATATCTGTAACAAATTTTTATTAAAATATAAACATATCTATAACAAAATTATTATTAAAATATAAATATATATAACAAACCTTAATTCAAATATATTCAATTATTAAAAAAAAATTGACAATATGAGGGAAAAAATTACATGTTGCACATGAATTGACTAGACTAATATAATGTGTCTTTGAGTTTAGCTATTCCTAATCTCAACATGGTATCGATACCCCCATGCTTTCCATCAAACTCTAATTTCTCCGTCTCTATATCCACCACCCTCCCTTGGCTACTGTAGGAGCGTAAAAAGTGCTTCATAAGAATGAGTCAAAGACATGGATCATTTCATTCAAATTGATCTACTTTACGCCAAAGAGAGGCTAATCACTTTACGCCTGGGTCAAGCTAATGGTTTTACGCCTAAGACAGGCTAGCCACTTTTTACGCTGGACAAAGCTGTCAAGTCTTGTATTTAATGTAAAGTCTGACATGAAGATTTAATGATGGCATATATCACAGAAATTGAAGAGATTTATTTTACACAGAGACCAATTTGTCGTTTAGTATGTGGACTGAGCTATTTTACGCTCATAATATGGCTTCTTTTACGTACGGAGACTATACGAGTTTTTACGCTCAAAAGTTGACGTTTGCGTAAGGTTTATTTGGGCTACTTTTACGCTCAAGTTTATTTAACAACCACTTTACACGGGAAGTCCATGTCAGGGCTATTTTACGCATAGTCTACTACTTTACGCTCAGGGTATATTTGGGTTATTTTTACGCCCTATTCTTCTTCACTAATTCAGAACGTGGTTCGCCTACATGGCTTTCATGCCACATATCTCGAAGAACGTGTGTACGTGCATCCTATTCTTACTGAAATGATGGGACACGTGTCAACGTATGCAGAGGATGACTCCAATCATGGGTGACAGTTGTTAGCGTAAAGACGGAACTTTTGCTGAGTTTTTACACACAGGAGCCCAAGTCTATAAATAGACTTATTTTTTTTCATATACACACAGAGAGAGAGAGAGAGGGGAGAATACATAGAGATCAGAGCCCAGAGACTTTGATTTTTTGGAGCATTCTTCTTCAACTTTTCTTCCAGAACAGAGTGAAGCAAAGCAGGAAAGCATTCGGCCTCGCCATTAGTGCCCAAGTGCGTCGATACCTTTCTGGTGACTTAGTTCTTCCAACTGTTCATCTTCTAGCAGTGATCTTCATCATCATCGTTTGGTCCAAGGAACAAAGTGATCATTTACATATCAGACTTCCATAGCAATACTTCCCAGAATCAAATTTGTACTTCTTGTACTTTTTTTCGTTTTATTTTCAAAATCCAATTTCCAGGCATTTTGTTAAGTGAAACAAAATGGCGACTCTGCTGGGGACGACCTTCTCCTCTGACGAGGAGGCAATTGCTCAATATGATGATGTGTCGATTGGATCGACAAAGAAGACTCTGGTTGTACACTTCGACCAGACTGCTTATGAAGAGATGCTCCGAACTGGGGTGGTTCTCGCTGCTCCAATGTTCAAAAATCTTGCAAAGCACGAAAAGTTTGGATTCCTAATCCAAAATAGCTTCTGATCTCTCTGTTGCTTCTGATAGCAAGGGAATTCTTCCCACTCCTGTCATAGGGGCTCCCGTTTGTAACGAGACAGTCCTTACTTCGGCGTTGCACTCTAAGTGTGGCAAGTTATCTCCCGTCTGTGACGGTGAAGATAATCAGGTTTTACACCCAGTGGGTAAAAACCAATTTTTACGCTCAGTATATAAGAACGAGTCTTCCATTTGTAATGAGGCAGACTCTAATGCTTGTGCTTCTAAGTGTAAAAATAAGTCTCCCGTCTGTGACGTGGTAGACACACAAAAATTACGCTCTTCGCGTAAAGGAAAATCTCCCGTCTATGACGTGGTAGATAATCAATTTTTACGCTCTACGCGTAAAGGTAAGTCTCCCGTCTTGTGACGTGGTAGACACACAAAATTATGCTCTTCGCGTAAAGGAAAATCTCCCGTCTATGACGTGGTAGATAATCAATTTTTATGCTCTACGCGTAAAGGTAAGTCTCCTGTCCGTGACAGTGTAGATAAAATTTGCAATGATATTTTTACATCTAATATGAATGTACCTAAATGCATACAGCATAAAAATGTTGTTGGTAAAACTTCAGTTCTACACCAACAGCCTTCTTATACTGCTTTACGCAAAGTACCGAACCTACAAATCACACGCAATAAAAATGGAGTCCTTCGTGCTCAAAAATCTCAAGATTTGCGCACACAACTCCAAACGCGTAGAAATGTACAGTTTGGTTCTGCGAATGCAGCCAGTAATCTTCTTTATACACAAAGGACTAAACGTTTTGCTGCCCCAAATGTAATAAAGAAGACTACTCCTTCTACTCCTTCTGATTTACGTGAGTTGCTAATACAAAAGCGTAAAAATAGACAATCTTCCGTGACACTCCCCAAGAAAATCATCACTGTGAGTGTCACCAGATTGTGATCAAATGTTGTTGCTCGACTTCCAGACGGTCAGTTTTTGATCGATTAAATTTTAATGCACCCTAACAACAAGCTGATGAGTTGTCATATGCATCAGTCAACATGGCATCTCACACCAACAGAGGACGACGTCCTAGACGAAACACGTCCCAAACCCCAGGTCAACAACAGTTCAACAGACTTCTTGATTCTTTTGAAGGAGTATATCAAAATATTCGATCAAGAAGACAAAGACAATTGCAAACTTCTAATTCTGAAGCTGGGGGTACTCAATCTCTTGAGTCCGAAACTGATAGTGTTGATTCATACTTCTATACTAATCCTTCTGTATCTTTAAGAGAGGTTGAATCCTACGCTATTGGAGATGAACCAGAGACGTTATCTGTTAATACAGAATAACGTCTCACTGCCGTTGAGCAATCATTGAAAGACATGCTTAATATGATGCAAAGCATGCACCAGATAATAACGGCTCAGCAAACTGCTCAACCAGCAATTGTAACACCGGTTCAGGCAGCATCACCAACTCAAGATAGCCAAGGGGTTGATATACCTTTGAATATCCAAGAGCCTACTGTTAATCAAAATTCTGCATCTTCAGATCCCATCATTCCAAAAGATGTACCATCTCCGTTGGGGATTACGGTACAACCAACAACTTTTCAATCAAACGTGCTTCCACAAACCAGCAAAGCCATTCAAGCAGTGCGTGAGCTCAAAGCACAGTTTGAATTTTTGAAACAAAAGGATCAAATCTAGAGGTTAGGGATTAAGCAACCTTATCCTCCTCATTGGAATGATATACCCTTTCCACCGAAATTCAAGCCACAGTCAATGGTACTGTTTGATGGAAAGGCTTCTCCTAGTCAGTATATCAATTACTTTGATATTATGACTGTACATTTGCAGAAAAATGATGCTGTTCTCATTCGAGTATTCATTGGATGCTTGACGGGTTCAGCTTACGACTGGTATCGTAGTTTACCCGACAATTGCATTTCGTCTTTTGACGAATTTAAGGCAATGTTTCTCTTCCATTTCTATGAAGGAGGTATGGACATGAACATGTCCTCCTTAATAGAAATCAAGCAAAAGGAGAAAGAATACTCGGACGTTCATTGAACGTTTCCGACAGGCGACTTTAAAGATGACACCTGGTATGCCAGATTCAGCGCTGATTGATACATGCAAGATGAATTTGCGACCATCCATCGCTGTCTTCACGGGTTTCCAATTCACAGACTGGACTTCGTTTATCATAGCATCAGTTTCTGCCGAGACCAATGGTAGGTTGGCTCGTGAACATGGGATGATTTTCGCCTCTGAGGATAAAGGAAAGAAAAGTAATCCTGGTAATAATTTTGGCAATCGTAATATGAAAGAAAAAGACACTCTTATGGTCAATCTTTCCAAGAATAAAACGACGCCGAATAATCAAGAATCTTCTAGGCCAAAAGAAGAATACTCTTTTGACGAAAGTGATATCCCAGGGATATTCTAATGTCTGGTGAAGAGTGGCAAACTCCAGATTCCGGAGCCAAAGAGGCCTAATGAGGTGAATCTGACTGACAATCCCAAATATTGTATCTATCATAGATACATTAATCATCCTACCATGCTTGCTATGTTTTGAAGAAGAAAATCCAAGAGCTGATAAATGGTGGTGCTATTGCTTTAACCAATGATGACCATACGGTTACAACCAATATGGTTTCTCTTCAATTTGGAGATTTTCCTCTACAACAAGTACCAGATGGAATTGTCCCAATTTCGAAGGCGACGATGAAGATTGTGAATATCCCGCCTGCCAGGGAGGAAAATGAAGGATTGTTGCCCCTTACATTAAAGAATGGTGAAATTATGTGGGTACATCCTGACTTAGTACCTGAAATGGAAGATGAAGGTAAAACTTCAAAATCCAAGAAAGGTAAGAAAGTCAAAACCTGCAACATGATTTCTCATGTTATTCCAGATCTTGATGATTTGGATCATCTATGGAATGACATTCATTTGGAAGATAGACTGAGAGGATTGAACATATGTCCTCCAAGTCTGGCTCCTCCTACCAAGCTCAAGCTTACTCATCAGCAGTGGCTAGCCATGAATAGTGTTCCCTTATACAGGGCACAACAAGTCTTCGCTGCTTATGAAAAGCTCCTACAGGGATTTTTCCTCGTATCCCGAATCCTTTTCCCTGTAGCTACAGAGACATTTATTCCTCATTCTCCTGTAGTCACAGAGATCTCTTCTCTTCCTCTATGGAACTACCTGTTGAAAGTCCACTGCCTACTCACTTGTACAGTCAACAATCTGTCCTTTTCATGAAGAAGATGGGTTATGACTTTCAAAAGGCAAAAGGTTTGAATTATGATAAAGGAATACGACTTCCTTTACAATTCAAAGTAA
>JANAVB010032420.1:1669416-1789325 GCA_029216955.1 Iris pallida
GACCATGTAGTCAGGATGCATGCTAATAAATGTTTTGTGCAGGCAGCGTAAGTATATCTGATAACCTGTATTTGATGCAGGTATGAGAAGTCGGCTATCGGTAAGAATCACATAATTATGATATTGTACATATTGGTTCAACTTGCCTGCTTAACATGCTAAATGAAATGATGCTGTGTTATTGCCTTTAAAATGAGAAACCCTATAACATGCTCAACATGTTAAATATGAATTTGCTGATGTACTGCCTGTTAGATCATTGCCATAACCTGTTGAATGATAACACCAAGTATGCTAAACGATGCCTTCAGAAAGTATTCCGTAATATGCTGCAACGTGTTAACTCAATGTTGCTTAGATGATGCCTTACAGAAAGAAATGCTATACCATGATATGACATGTTTACTTCAATGTTTCTGCTCAAGAACTGTAAACTGATGCTAGACCCCAAGTAGAAAGATAATTCTATTAAATGCTTGCTAAAATTGACCAGTTAGTGTTGGTTTGGGCGAGTAGGTTGGATTCTGCTCGCCAGTACATAGATGATGTGCTGACCCACGTTTTGTGGGCAGGTGCTCGTGCTTGGAATGTTATACACACGAAGATTGGCTTGATTGGTCCCGCGGCATCGAAGATTTGTTGGGCATACAGAAGCTCTCCTTGCACAAGATGATGTCTTCTGTTATAAAGGGCATAATGTATGGAACATTGTAATCAGTTGTACCAGTGAGATTGTAAGCCAAATCGGTATATCGAGTTGTAATCCAATGTATCAAAATATCAAATGTAAGCTGTATAGCATTGTTCAGTTGGTTTTCAATGTAAAGTGAGATGTGTTGTAAACATTGTACTTCAATACAAGTCTTGTACTCTTCTTCAATTATCAATAAAGAGAATATAGTTCTATATATCTCTGTGTGACTCCAAGTTATTCTTTTGTCTCCGCTGCTATAAAGAAGTGATGTATTTCTATTCAATGAGAGAGATTGTCCTTATTAACTTCAATTTGTCTGCTTCTGCCGCTGTGATGTGTCCCTATTTGAAGATTATCGATTATGTACCATCTTTGCCTTGTACAAGTGCAATACCAGACTTGTACGACATCACGCCCAAGCGAGGACGATCGATTCCAAGAGATAAATTATGTGAACAAATGACTCTACGAATCGGGGCGTGACAGATTCGCCCCATACGAACAGCTTCCTGGAACCAGCAAGTTCAGAATAGAACCTATGGAACACTCTGCTCTTCTGACTCCTCGAATGGTGCGGACTCCCTATGTTTCTCTTCTCTGAACTCTGAAATTTCGTAAGAAAATTGTTCCGGAACCACTTAGTGCCAGAGAGGGAGGAGAGAAACTTTTACAGTGCCAGTCCAGTCTACGAAATGCTCGGGATGTGTCCGTGAAAAGAGGAACCATTTCGTAACTGTTCAGATCATGGACAGACACGATTGTGCTAAATGGCACACAGACCGCTCCATCCGCGCCAATTGTGCACAGCCCACGCTCTCGGACTCAATCGCACACCACGCGCACCCGCTGCACAAACTGGGCACATAAGCCCTGTTGCGCCAACTATGCATACGTGCTCAACGCGTTCAATCGCGCACAACGTGCATACGCGCACCCGCTGCGCCAACTGCGCATACGAGCACACGCTGCGCCAACTGCACATACGGGCTCAACGTGCATACATTGCGCTAAGTGCAAAGTGTGCCAACAAAATGCCACATTACGCCTCATGAGCCCATGGGCCCAAGTCCGAGTCCAAGTCGCTAAGCCCCTACGGGGCTTAGCTCCAAATGAAATTAATTCCAAAAGCAAAAAAAGCATAAATGCTTTAATATGGAGTTTTATTCTTACCTCCTAGTAAAATCACCCACATGATTTCCTTCTTAGGGTAACCACCCATTTGCATATCTCAACAACACACCAAGTTTATATTGAGATACACTTTATGGTGCATTTTCGATATGGGACTAAATAATAGGCATGTATTGTGAGCAAGCTCTCTTTACATGTCAAGGAAAAGCTCCAACATTGAACAAAAGGCAACAAATATATGCTTTCTTCACGCTTTTCATATCAAATATATATAACAAACTAGACACACATATACAAGTGTGCCCTAGTCTCGACTAGTAATTGGCACATTCAGAAACCCTGTATCTGTATCAAAAGTGTACCACCAGTGTCCCTCCACTAATCATAGGATATAATTCATGAAACAAAAAAAATCAAAATATTGGTCAGACTTGTTGGTACAAGAACCAACAAGACATGGGACAGTACAAGAAAGTCTAGGAACATTAGAGTAGAAGGAGAAGATGTTCCAGAAGAGGAATACACAAATAGAAATGGCTGAAATATGCTTCATACTCACAATTTCAGGAGCGAAGTCAATCTTATGGTTTCCTATAGTCCAAATCCATGGCTGATATGCAGTGCTCCTCTCAGCAAACCTGCCCCATGTATCCCACCTGACATTGTCATAATTTTGATACGTATCTGCATAGGAAATGTCACCAACAAAGAGCAAAGTCTATCCTTTAAGTGGGTTCTTATCATAATGAGTGAGTGTTCGATTTGAATTATAAGTTTGTCTAAGATCTCCTGCTCATTATATGAACTATGATGAGAATCACAGAGTATCAACTAAACAAGCGCTATAATTAGCAAATGTTAAACATCCTTAGAAACTATATATTGCTGGAGTATATGGGAAGCGGGAAAGAGTTGTACAAGACTGCCTACTTTACTATAAGAGAGATCAGTATAGTAATATATAATGTCTTTTCCTAATGATTTTAGATATATAGAGCATGTTTCTTACAAAAATTGCAAAGTCTTCATCTCATGTCATGCATATACTGATCTCTCTTGGTAAAGAATATATATATATATATATTCCTACCAGTCCTCACTAGGGCGCACTTGTATATGTGCGTCTATTTAGTTAGTTATAGTTGATATGAATATTGAATGTTATTGAGTTGGTATTCGCAAGTGTAAGAGAGATTAATATTTGGTATTCGCACTTGTATATGTGCGCTTTAGTTACGCTCGTTGTGTGAGCCACTTGCGCTGCCACGTTGCGCAAGCCTAGTTGCGCTGCCCAGTTGCGCAAGCCCAGGTGCGCATGCCCAGTTACGCTGCCCAGGTGCGCGCCCAGGTTGCGCTCAGGTTACGCTGGGTTGCGCGGGTTGCTCGGGTTGCGCGAGCGTGCTGGTTGCGCTGCGTGCACAGTGTGCACAGTGCGTGCAGTGCGCGCAGTGTGCGCAGTTCAGTACACGCTCTGTCGCGCTGAGTGCAAGGAGCACGGGGTGTGTGCAGTTGGCTCAACTTGCAGCAGAACGTGCATTTGCACGTTCTGGACGGTTGCTACATGTTCGGGGTGGTTTTTACCACGTCCCTAATTTTGTGGCAACCGAACAGTTGCTGCAGGGCCTATAAGGCATCCTCTCTCTCTCAAGGCTAATTACAGAATAGAAAGAGAAGCCACCACAGAAAATTTACGAAGTATTTTTTAGCACAAGTAAACAGAGAATTCAGAAGCATTTTAAACACTATTCTGATCGAAATTTGCTTACGAATTACAGCAGCCTTCGAGAGAGAGAGGAAAGGAGCCGCACCAGCGTTACTTTTGCACGGAAGTTCGTGTCCATCCGAGGAGTCAGAAGAGCAGGAGTGTTCCAAGTTCTCTGACGAACTTGTTGGTTCCTAGAAGCTGTTCGTGTAGGGCGAATAAAGCTTTGAGCAACGGTGATTATTCACCCCAGCAGGAGTTGTTCCATCTTTCGCCAGTCACCTTCTTCGTTACTGCCAGTAATACTGATTGTATCTTTTTTTTAGAAGTACTACGATCTGATTGCTGTTGATTACGAAATCTTTTTAGATTCTCGTAATTCAGAATCACCTTCCTTGAAGTGTTGATTTAAAACATTGTTTTTACAATTGTTTCATTTTCTCAGTTTTCCATCGAAAAATTATGCCCCGGCACCAACAATCTCAAAGCTTTATTGCTACGATGGAAAACGTTAATGCTTCACTCCTCAAAATTGACTTTTGTAAGTTAGAAAAGTTTGATGGAGAGCATTATCAAGTCTGAAAGAGAAAGGTTTATCTCACTCTTCAATTCAGAGACGTTGATCACGTACTTCTTGAAGAGGAACCTACCGTTCCAGATACTGGGTTTGCTGTCGCAATCACTGCGGCTACTAAACTTCAGGTCAAGTGGAGAAGAGAAAATAGCATTTGCAGGCTGCTTATCCTGAATGCTATGGAGGATTCCCTAGCAGAAACCTACAGTAAGAAGACAATTGCCAGAGACATATGGGAGTCTCTGGAGAAACTGTACGAAGAAGACAAAAACAGGAGCAAGATATTTGTGGTTGAAAAATATCACAAATGGCTCTTTGAGGACGAGAAGTCCATGTTGCCGCAGGTTAAAGAATTTCTGAAGCTGCGACAGAAGTTAGAAGACGAGGCGATGCCCCTCCTCGACAAGTTTATTGTTGGAGGGATTGTCTCAAAGCTCCCCGCTGGGTGGAGTAAGTTCTATGCAAACATGCGTAGGAAGAAACTTGAGATCAGCCTTGAAGATCTCTTGCAGAAAATCTATGTTGAGGACCAGATGCGGGCTCAACTGAAGGTGGACGTATTGTCCAAGCAATTGGCTAACGCCAATCTGGTTCATACCAAGGAACCAAGGAGAAAGCAAGCGGCTTCCCACAGCAAGAAGAAGGACCCTAACAATCTTAACGTGAAGGGGTCTTCTTTCAAGCGAAAGAAGACAAAGTCTCATATGCCTTGTTTCAAGTGTGGCAAGAAGGGCCACTTCAAGAATGAATGCAAAGGAAAGACCAAGCAATCAGAGCAAGGAGAGCCTAGTAAGGTATCTATGATCACTGACGTTGTTGCTATGATTGCGCAGGTTGATGAGGTAAGGATTGACTCTGACTGGTGGGTAGACACTAGAGCCTCCTGCCATGTCTGCTCCAGTAAGGAGTGGTTTACCACCTATACACCTACTTCTGAAGTGGTTATGATGACAAACCAGGCATAAGCTGAAGTGCTCGGGATCGGGACGGTAGTGTTGAAGCTGACTTCGGGGAAGTCTCTGACGCTTTAAGGTGTGAAGCACGTACCTGCTATCGCCAAGAACTTGATCTCTGGAGGCCTACTCTGCAACGCAGGCCTCAGGATGGACATCAATGCTGGCCATATGGTGATGTCTATCAAGGGAACATATTTCGGGAAAGCTTTTTATATCGAAGGAATGTTCAAAATTCAGCTTGTAAATCAGTCCAATATAATTAATGTGATTAATGAAATCACTCCTTCTGCTTATACTTTTGAGTCGTGGCATAATAGGCTAGGACATGTTCATTGTAAACGAATAAACAGAATGTCTAGTTTAGGACTTATCTCCAAGTGTGGGGATAAGGTAGAGAAATGTGAAGTTTGTGCTCAAACAAAGATCACAAGGAAACCCTTTCCTCGGGTTAATCGAAGTACAGATCTTCTGGAGTTGGTACACTCCGATATCTGTGACTTCAAACAGTTCTCTACAATGGCCGGGATGAAGTATTTCATAACCTTTATCGATGACTTCTCAAAGTATGCGTTCGTCTACTTGCTGAAGGCTAAAGACGAAGCATTCGAAAAGTTCAAGGAGTTTAGAGCCGAAGCTGAGCAACAGACTGGACAACAACTCAAAAGAATAAGAAGTGATCGAGGTGGGGAGTACAGGTCTCATGAATTTACATCGTTCTGCAAAGAACATGGAATTGTCAATGAGACTACGGCTCCGTACTCTCCTCAATCAAACGGAGTAGCAGAGAGGAAGAACAGAATGTTAACAGAAATGATTAACTCAATGTTGTTGACTACTGGTCTTCCTAAGTGCTACTGGGGAGAAGCTGCATTGACGGCCACTTTTATTCTAAATAGAGTGCCTCATGCAACTTCAGACGTTACTCCTCATGAACTCTGGTTCAAGGTCAAACCTAACTTGAATGTCATTCGAGTGTGGCAGTGTCTGGCATATGTCAAGCTTCCAGATCTGAAGATTCAGAAGCTTGGGACAAGGACTACTAAGACGATCTTCTTGGGGTATGCCGAGAAGAGTGATGCTCGGAGATTTTTTGATATTGAGTCAAATTATATCATTGAATCTCGCGACGCAGAATATTTTGAAGACAAATTTACAAGGCACAAGAATATTGTTCTTGCGGATGTTCCGGAGAACAATGAGGGTGCGCAGGTCTTCAATGAAGATGTGGTCCAAGAAGATGTTGTTGTTGAAACAACGGTTGAACCAGATCTCGCTGAGCCGTCAACGAAGCGAGTGAGGAGGCCGAAGGACTTCAGAAGTGACTTTGTCACCTATCATGTGGATACAGATCCGCTTACCTATGATGAGGCGATAAAGACCAGAGACACGGTTTTCTGGAAGGAGGCGATTGACAATGAATTTGATTCTATCACCTCAAATAACACTTGGGTGTTGGTTGATCATCCTGAAGGAGCGAAACCCATCGGATGCAAATGGATCTTCAAGAAGAAGATGAAAGCAGACGGAACTATTGACAAGTTCAAGGCTAGGTTGGTAGCCAAGGGGTTTTCTCAGAAGCAGGGGATTGACTATTTTGACACGTATGCTCCAGTAGACCGGATGACCACCATCAGAATGTTGATTACTCTTGCAGCAATACATAAGATGGTGATACATCAGATGGATGTGAATACGGCTTTCCTAAATGGCGAGCTGACCGAAGAGATTTACATGCAACAGCCAGAGGGATTTGTCATCAGGGGTCTTGAAGACAAAGTCTGTAAGTTGGTAAAATCCTTGTACGGTCTTAAACAGGCTCCCAAGTTGTGGCATGAGAAATTTGACAAAGATATAAGGTCAAATGGCTACATGGTCAGCGATACGGACAAGTGTGTTTACACGAATTTCGCTGATGGAAGAGGTGTGATCGTTTGTCTGTACGTGGACGACATGCTTATCCTAGGTACGGATATTAGCTGTGTCACGGAGACAAAGAAATTCATCTCAAGCAAGTTCAGTATGAAGGACTTGGGGGAAGCTGATGTGATCTTAGGGATCAAGATCATCCGGACAGACACTGGACTAGTGCTGTCATAGTCTCATTATATTGAGAAAATGATCACTCGTTATGGGTATCGGGATCTTTCAAGGATCGATACGCGGTACAGGTGTGATCTGAAGCTGAAGCCTAATTCAGGGAAAAGCGTCAGGCAGCTGGAGTATGCAAGCGTAATCGGAAGTTTGATGTATGCTACTACTGCGACAAGGCCTGACATAGCTTTTGCCGTGGGAATGCTGAGTCGTTTTACGAGCAACCCAGGTGCTGAACACTGGAAAGATGTGAAACGGGTTATGAGATATCTCAAGAAGACTCAGACATATGTATTGTACTGCAGCAGAGATCCGTCGGTAGTGGAAAGCTTCAGTGATGCCAGCTGGTGCTTAGAGTTGGAGAGCGAGAGGTCCACAGGTGGATTCATTTTCACAATGGATGGAGCTGTTATATCGTGGAAGTCGAAGAAGCAGACTATGCTCTCGCGGTCATCCATAGAATCTGAGTTCTTTGCACTTGATACAGCAGCCGAGGAAACAGAATGGCTTCGGGAGCTCATGTATGATCTTTCAATGGTTGGGGCACAAATACTGACGATACCGATATACTGCGACAACCAAGTGACTGCGACGGTGGCATCAAATGACCTCTTCAACGGGAAGAAGAGGACTGTGCGGTTGAAGCACAGGGCAGTACACGATCTTATCAAGAGAGATGTTATTGCAGTAATTGATGTTCGGAGTCAGGAGAACCTGGCGGATCCGTTCACCAAGGGCCTCAAGTGCCAGCTGGTCGATGACACAGCTTATAAAATAGGCTTGAAGGCATTCTGATATTGTATTATTGTATTCCTACCATAAAGTTTTATGTTATTAGTTCAAAGATTTATCTACTAGGCATCTAGCTTTTGGTTCAAGGGAGGACCACTAATCGGAAGAATATCAGAAACGGTGGTACATGTTCTATTGGGCATGGAGAGGTTACAGACCTATAACCACTGTTGTCTACTGTTATTTTCTACAAAAAATGGTTCCTGTGGGAAGGTTGGCTTAATTGCCTTAATGAGTTCTCAGGCAGAATGAATGTCTGGTGTGCTTTACAGGAGGCACGGTAGAGAAGCACTACAAGGAGTGAAACTCCATGCTGCAGTGGGGTGACTCCACAATGAGGTTCCTATATGTGGGGTGCTGCCCAGTAATAGGATAAAGCCTCGGCTTTGCAGGCAAAGTCATAGTGGCGTAGCACCGCAAATAGGCAGTTAGCCTAATGTTGTATGTTAAAAATAAAGAGGGGTGTAGTCAGCACTACCAAGAGGAAGAGTTTCTCATGTTACAGTGGCACGACACCACGATGAGGTACCCGATTAGGGATAAAGCCTCGGCCTTGCAAGCCATGTCGTTGCGGCGTAACACCGCAATGGAGCCTAAGGCTTCATGCTGGGTAGTTTGGCACTACAAAGAGGCGGTTGCCTCATGCTACAGTAGTATGACACTACAAAGGTTCCCAGATATGGGGTGATTCCCAGGGAGGGGTAATGCCTTGGCTTTAAGCCATGTCATAGCGGCGTAGCACCGTAAGGGAAGCGCAAAGCGCTTCATGCCATGTCTCTTTATAATGAACTCACCTATAGTGTATGGACAAAGAGATATCAGGCCGTCTCTTGAGGGTAAACTTGTAGACGCCCAAAATTATGCACTGAAACCAGGCTGGCACAGGGCCTTTAATGTGTAGCCAGAAGCACATGTAACTACATTATGTGAGTGGAAAGAATTTTAGCTATGATGCAGAATTCAAGGCTTAGTCCATTCTTGTATTATAGTATGTTGTTTTAACCATGCGGGAAGATTCAAGTCGTCAGCGACATCTCTCCTAATGCATGATGGACAGTTACTACGGGGAACACTTATACTCATATATAGAGATATGTGGGGGATTGTTGGAGTTTGTTCTTTTCAAAGAGAATTTTAGTCCCACATCGGCTAGACAAAAGGAGTTGTATCTCTATATATTAGCTTTGCTAGTTTAGAGATGCACATGTGGTGTGGTGGTGCACATGGGTGTGCCATGTGGGATTATTTTTCTAAAGAAAAAAAAGGCTAAATCAACAATTGAAAGCATTCATGCTTTTTGCTCTTGGGAAATTTATTTCCATGGGAGCTAAGCCCCGTAGGGGCTTAGCGACTCGGACTCGGACTCGGACTCATGGGCTCATGAGACGTAATGTGGCGTTTTGTTGGCGCACTTTGCACTTAGCACGTCAGCATCGTCGCTAGGCGCATAATGCGCTTTAGCTGCGCTCGTTGCGCGAGCCACTTGTGCTGCCACGTTGCGCTGCCCAGTTGCGCAAGCCCAGGTGCGCATGCCCAGTTGCGCAAGCCCAGTTGCACTGCCCAGGTACGCGCCCAGGTTGCGCCCAGGTTGCGCTGGGTTGTGCGGGTTGCTCCGGTTGTGCTGCGTGCGCAGTGTGCGCAGTGCGTGCAGTGCACGCAGTGTGCGTAGTTCAGTACGCGCTCTGTCGTGCAGAGTGCAAAGAGCGCGGGGTGTGCGCAGTTGGCTCAACTTGCAGTAAAACGTGCGTTTGCATGTTCTGGACGGTTGCTACATGTTCGGGGTAGTTTTTACCACGTCCCTAATTTTGTGGCAACCGAACAGTCGCTGCAGGGCCTATATAAGGCATCCTCTCTCTCTCAAGGCTAATTACAGAATAGAAAGAGAAGCCACCACAGAAAGTTTACGAAGTATTTTTTAGCACAAGTAAACAGAGAATTCAGAAGTGTTTTTTAATACTATTCTGATCGGAATTTGCTTGCAAATTACAGCAGCCTTCGAGAGAGGGAGAGGAAAGGCGCCGCACCAGCGTTGCTTTTGCACGGGAGTTCGTGTCCATCCGAGGAGTCAGAAGAGCAGGAGTGTTCCAAGTTCTCCGACGAACTTGCTGGTTCCTGGAAGCTGTTCGTGTAGGGCGAATAAAGCTTTGAGCAACGGTGATTATTCACCCCAGCAGGAGTTGTTCCATCTTTCGCCAGTCACCTTCTTCGTTACTGCCAGTAATACTGGTTGTATCTTCTTTTTAGAAGTACTACGATCTGATTGCTGTTGATTACGAAATCTTTTTAGATTCTCGTAATTCATAATCACCTTCCTTGAAGTGTTGATTTGAAACATTGTTTTTACAATTGTTTCATTTTCTCAGTTTTCTATCGAAAAATTGTGCCCCGACACCAACAATATATATATATATATATATATATATATATATATATATATATATATATATATATATATATATATAACTTTACAAGTACCGATGGGTAACACACTGCATCGCATGCTCAGGATTGCTATATATAGGACATGTTTTACCAATTTATATTGCATCGCGGCGAAGGCTCTAGCTTTCAAATTTATGAAAGGCTTAATTGCAATGTGAAACTCTCAACTATTCCAGTTGTTTAACTTGATATCCTAAACTTTTTTTTGTAACAACTTGATACCTTAAAAAAAAATTGGACGAAAATACCCCTAATCTAAACTTAAAACTACACAACCCTTCCCCCCCCCCCCTTTCGCCCCCCTCCGGCCACCCGCCCCCTCCCGACCCCCCGCCTCCCCCCCCCCTCCAGCCACCGCCCGCCCCCACCCATACCCCCAGTCGGCCGCTCGTCCGGCTCTCCTCCCTCCCCCCACCCCCGCCCCCTCCAGCCACCGGGCGCGTCCGGAGGGGGGGGGGTGTTTCAGTCGAGGTGGGGATAGCGGGGACGGCGGGAGGGTAGCGGGGGGGGGGGGGTGTCAAGGGTGGCCGGAGGGGGCGGGGTAGGAGCGAGGCGGGGGTGGGGTTGCGGGGGAGTGGTGAGCAGGCAAGGGGGAGGATGGAGAGGGGTTGGGTTCTGTTAAAAAGTAAAGGGAACGAATAATTTTGTCCTTTTTGAAATTTTGGGTATCAAATTAAAAATATTAAACAGTTGATGGTATCGAGTTGTCGAGTAAAAAAGTTTAGGGTATCAAGTTGAAAAACAAGAATAGTTGAGAGTATCAAGTTACAATTAAGCCTTTTATGAAATATAGAGCAGTTCGAACCTTGTTAAGCACTCATTATTGCAAAAATGGCGCTCAGATAGATGCACCGAAGATTTTATGGTGAATTAATTGCAGCAAAAATTTCCAGAAGGAATATAGATCACAGAAACGATGCTGAACAAGATGGTACATAGGATAGAAGCTATGGAATGTACTCTCAGTATTTCATATATCTAAAAAGGGTGAACAAATACGAATTCCGTAGCATAAAGTAATATAGATCATTCTCAATTTAATACGTAAGTTCAGAAACTATGATAAAAAAAAAGTATATGGTTACCTATAAGGCCAAATGTATATGGAACATCTGGGCCAACTTTTGGAGGGGTGGTAAACGAGAACTTCCTTGTTGTATGGCCAATCCCAATCTTGTAGTAGTATTTCGTGTCATGCTATATACAAAAGCAACAACTTACATTAATCCTTTATACTAAACCAATATGCATCGGTATGTGAATCAAGTAACTCGTAAATATATCACACCTTCAAGTTTCTAAGGGTTCAGTGATGGATGAAGCCCGATGTGTAGGTATAGTACTTGTAGTAAGTAACCTTCCCCTTGGCCAAGAATTTAAGTTTCTTCGCAGATGTCCCGTAGAGCACTATACTTGAACCAGGTTCATCCTGGGTTACCCATGAAACAATCACTGCTCTACCGTTCAAGTCTTCTTAAGTCATATGAACCATCAAAAAAGGTAGAAGTGCATGAGCAAATTCCACAACCATATATAAAATGTACAGCCCACCTGAAGGAGAAAACACCAACCAAGCAGTTATCGTATAAGTAAATTATGCAAATTAAACACGCCATTGGGCTTTGTTTTGTCATTGGCAACAAACATTACAAGCTTAGGACTAGTATATAGTTTTGTTCTTACCGTTCTTCTCTTCTACCAAATTCTTCTTTCTGCATTTTCTCTCTCTAATTAGTTCTTCTTAGGTAGTTGTCCTAACACAATTCCAACAAAGTGGTAAGTGGTATCAGTGCGGTTGGAATATCCAACAACAGCCCTGAACCGGTAAAGTATACAACCATCAAGTACTGTTTGGTTGATGAATTATAGTCTAAATCCTGATAATTTCCAGAACACCATTTTTGCAGGTGGATCTACTGAGGAGGAGTAAATTCTTACATCCCAAATTTTGAGTTGAAGAGGGCAAAGTTATGTAAAATTTTGAGTAAAGTAATTTGTATAATAAATTTAAACTATTGTGGAGGAATAAATTCTTACGCCCCATATTTTGAGTTGAAGAGGGAGAAAGGAACCTAAGGGCTGCTTGGTAACGTCAGCGGTTCTGAGATATTTTTGAACTGAATTATGAAAATCTCTGCTTGTTAATTTTTTTGAGCCACTGATTTTGGTCGACTCAAAAATCCTCCAAAACCAGTGTAATGTAATTTTGGATGGTTTTATAAACACCCCAAATCGGTGGATTCTGAGAATTTTTTTTTTAATATTTTATTCCATTTGTATCCTCACCAAGAATATATAGTTATAACTATAATACCCTCCCCTATTTAATTATTCGCGTAAAATTTTTCAGAACCACTCGTTAGTAAATTACCAATCATGGATTAGACTGGGTTAAGCCGCTACTTAAAAACTACCAAAACCGGACCCTCATAACTGCTCATAACCGATATTCTAAAAATATCTCATAACCGCTATTCTTACAATTGCCAAGCAGAGCATAGACTTTTTTAATAAAGTTATGCTAATAAATCTAACTTTTAACTCCCCATATGTTATTGTCTGAGTCCATTTTTTTCACCTACCAAAACTACAACCCACTAGTAATGGGATGTATATCAAACTACTCCCAACTAGTGGGGTGTTTATCAAACCACTCTCAAATGGTTTTAAGTTAGGATGAAAATGATATAGTTTTGGTGGGTGAACAAAAACAGACTTTTTTTCATTCGATATTGAGCTACTAAGATCAACAACATTCATTAGTGGCCAAGAAAACAATAAAAAGGACGGAATAGTACAATAAGATGTGGAATAATAAGGTTAATATCCCAAACAAACAAAGAGATAAAATTAACAATAAAAACAATAGCAAGCCATAGTGGGCATCAAGAATTAGAATATGACCCACATCATAGGAAGACTTAAAAACCAAGACACATACGAGATTTTGTCATATATATATATATATATATATATATATATATATATATATATATATATATATATATATATATATATATATATATATTTTATATATATATATATAAATATATATATATATATATATATATATATATATATATTATATATATATATATATATATATATATATATATATATATATATATATAGAGAGAGAGAGAGAGAGAGAGAGAGAGAGAATAAGAGAGGTGAGGCGCCATCCTATGGTGGTGGCTATGTGTCACACCCATACTATCATCATGCCTCGAAAAGTGTAGCACTACAGAAAAAATGTGTTTTTACGGCGCGCAATGTGCGCCGTAAAACACTTTAGACGGCGCACGTGCTAACGCCTATTAGTCCATGCCGTAAAAAGATGGTAGTTTAGACGACATAATATGCGTATCGTCTAAACTCAATTTTCCCGTTGTCTATACTCATTCACGACATTCATTGCGTGCCATGAAAAGGCAATTATGGCGTGTATTTGCGTGTCGTTAGTACACATTCACGACATACATATACACGTTGTTAATGCACAATCCCGACATTCAAATGCACATCGTTAATAATATTTTACGTCATTCATTTGCAAGTGTTTATTAGTTAATTATGACATTCATTGTATGTCATGAAAAGTATCATGTACACATCGATTAGGACATATTCTGTACGCCTTAAATTCTCTTCAATTTTTCTTTAAAAAAATCTGCTTTTTGTATGATCAATTTTACTTTTAACATTCAATCACAAAGCATGTAATATACACAACAATTATAAAAATAATAACTTTATTTCATTAAAACAATATGTCATAATACAATGTCTCATAAAGCTGAATATTTCAAAATTAGATGGAAGCAACCTAGCCAACATAGGGCAAAAGTATGTTAATGAAAGTGCCATGGAATGTAAAATAAGAGCAACCATGGAAAAGTGGTCAGGTGCTGGGAAAATCGGCAAGCACCTCAAGGAAATACTGCTGCTACTGATACTCTTAGAGTTCCTCCTATTCGAGCTCCATACATGAGCATGACAAACCCAAACCGGTTAGTAAAAAGCCACCAAGTCAATAAGCACCTCAAAGAGAGTGCTACCTAGTATGCATCCATAAGTTTGACAATATATAATGAATATTGAATGGAACAAGTTTAAGAGATTGTAAATAAAGGTACACTACAACAGTAAATAATACGATGCACACATGGTAATGCATGCTTGGCAAGAACTGGGTTAGTAGAAATTAATGATTCATATGCATAGGACTAGGTATGAAAAGTAGAGTATCGTAGAACAAAACATGAAGAAAAATAATTAGTGTGGGTAGAAATTAAACATTCCTTCTAACCTGTTCAAAATATTATTTAGCAAAAACAAAACATGTAAAGGGTTATCCAGAGCATCTAATATATTGGAGTGGGTGGGGTTTCCAACCTATGTGGAGAAGACCCCGGAGTGCGACGAGCGCCGTCTGTGTGTCAGAGAAGCTCGAGGAGGTGACGAGGCCATTCGAAAATGAAGAAGAAGCTCGGGAGCTACCAGAAACCATTCTGGAACAGGGGAGGCAAAGTTCTAGCCAAACTCTACCCCTTGTTTCCATAATTGTGCTGTCACAAAAACACAAAGTTCTGTCCGAACTCTGTGTTGATGGGCCCATGCAAATTTAAGGGTGATTTAATCACCGTTGGATCGTATCCTGTGGTCCAGATTTTGTTACGAGATTAGGGTGTTTCAATATGGTTTTTTCTAACCCTAATCACAAGTGTAACACAACAAAAAGTTGAAGAAAATAGAGAGAAAAGAGGCAAGAGTGCCATTGCAACATTGGAAGAGAAGAAGGAGGATTGAAGGCCATTTTAAAAGGAGGATCATGTTCGGATAATCTCTACTCGTCGTCTTTGTTCTTCGTAGCCTTGTAATCAATTATTCTTGCTTCCAAGTGTTGTGGGGATCCATATTGGATCGGAAGAAGTTTGTAGAGGGTGTACTCCTTTATTTCATTAGTGAAGGCTTCTTAAGGGTTGGACTCCGATCGTCTCGTGATTTTTTTTCGTAAGGGTTTTCCACGTCAAAAATTCTCTATGTGCGTGGATTGTGTTTCGTCTTTGGTTCATGCATTGTATTGCTCAGTTCTCTTGTAGGTACTCTCTAGTTTGGGAAAAGGTTTCCATGCTTCTTTCCCAACAAAGTGTTATCAGAGCCAGGTTCTGGAATTCAGAAGGGTATCAGGAGTTGACAGGAAAACCAAAGAGAAGAGATGGATGCGAAGCCGGTGTGCATGGTGAACCTGAATGGCACCAACTATCATTATTGGTGGAGCAAGATGAAAGATTTGTTGTTTGTCAAGAAGCGGCATCTGCTAGTATTTGCTTCCGAGCGATCAGTTGATAAATCCGAGGAGGACTGGAAATTCGAACACATACAGATGTGCGAATATATCAGAAAATTCATTGACGAGAATATGTACAACCACGTTGCCAATATTGAGTACACAAAGACATTATAGGATAAGCTGGAATCTTTGTATGCAAAGAAGACCGAAGTAAACAAGTTGTTCCTGATCCGAACGATGATGGGTCTGTTGTACAAAGATGGGGCACCTATTACGGATCACTTGAGTGATTTCTAGTGTGTGGTTGACCATCTATCTTCGATGGGAGTCAATTTCGATGATGAGGTTCAGGGACTATGGCTGCTGTGTATATTGCTAGACTCGTAGGAGACTGTACGAGTATCTATGATCGCTTCTGCTCTAGAAGACATGATCAGTCTGGAGTTTACAAGAGTGGGGTGCTGAATAAAGATATGTGGAGATGTTCTCAGGGTACTTCATTTACATCCTACCATTCAGAGGCGTTAGTTTCAGAGAGCCGTGGAAGGGACAAAAGCAGGGGTCCAGGTGGTGGCAGAGACAAGAGTAGAGGGAAGTCCAGGGGTCGGTACGAGGACTCAGAGTGCTACCACTGTGGCAAGAATGGCCACATCAAGCGGAACTATTTTGCTTGGAAGAGAGAGAAGAAGGGCGACAAGGGGAAGTAAGATGAGAATACTACAACGGTGGCCTCGATACATAGAGGTGATGTGATCGTCGTAGGTGATGAGGTTATTACAAACCTCGCCTGCGATGACAATTCTTAGCTGGTGGACTCAAGGGCTTCAGCGCACATATCTCATAATAGGGCACTATTTCCCACTTATACGACATGCAACTGTGGAGTGTTGAAGATGGGCAATGGAGATGTGTTAAAGGCGGTTGCCATTAGAGATGTGCATTTGAGGACGAAGACGGGTGCAGTTCTTGTTCTCAAAGATGTTCGTCATGTCTCTGATATTCGTTTCAACCTAGTGTCGGTTGGAAGGTTGGATGACGAGGGATTCTTCAGTCTCTTCCGGAGTGGTTAGTGAAAGCTTTCCAGAGGTTCGATAGTGATTTTCAGAGGAAGCAAGAAGTTCGGTCTCTTCTATATGGAGGGGAGCAATCAGGGGATATAGGAGGTGAACGTAGTTTTTGACGTGTCTACCGAGTTGTGGCACAGGCGGCTTGGCCATATCAGCGAGAAGGGGATGAGCTACTTGGTGAATAGGAAAGTGATTCCAGTGCTCAAGTCTACAAAGTTGGAGAAGTGCACACATTGCTTAGCTGGGAAGCAAAATAGGGTGTCTTTCCAAAGTCACCCAAGTTCAAGGAAGCCGGCGTTGCTCGAGTTGATTCACTCGGATGTCTGCGGTCCTATGAAGGTAAAATCTATTGGTGGTGCTTCTTACTTTATAACTTTTATTGATGACTGTTCTAGAAAAGTTTTGGTCTATACCTTAAAGACCAAGGATTATGTACTATCCACTTTCAAAGAGTTTCAGGCCTCTATTAAAAGAGAGACGGGCAAAAAGTTATTGTATGTTTTGTCCGACAACGGCGGCAAATACATTGGCCCTTTTGAAGCTTATTACAGAGAGCAAGGGATACAACACCAGAAGACTTCGCCCAAGACACCTCAGCTCATTGGTGTAGCGGAAAACATGAACAGGATACTGATGGAGAGGGTACGATATTTGCTGTCAGAAGCAAATTTGTCAGGCAGTTATTGGGGTGTGGCTCTTCTCACAGCTGCTTATATTATTCATTTATCTCCTAGTGCTCCTTTACAGGGTGATGTGCCAGACAAAGTATGGTATGACAAAGAGCCGTCATACAATCACCTACGAGTGTTTGGTTGTAAGGCCCTCATACATGTACCGAAGGACGAGACGTCTAAACTTGAGCCGAAGACGAGGCGGTACGTCTTTGTCGGTTACAATCGAGATGAGTTTGGTTATAGACTCTACGACCTAGTGGGAAGAAAGCTCTACAGAAATAGGGATATGGTATTCGTCGAGGATCAGACCTTGACCAACACTCAAGATTCTGAGACGCCTTTTGAGGCTGAAGAATTGCCTGAGTTAGAGTCATTTTGTTTCGAGCAGTTTCAAGAGGACATCACAGAGGATCCAGTTATGGGAAAGCCACTACATGGAGTTGCTCCCAACCATGATTATCAGCCTGATGATAGTGGTCAGGGTATCCCGTAGGAGGATGAGCATGCCATAGAGGCAGTTCCTGAATGGGAGGAGGCTGTTGGTATACAGCCAATACCAGTGGCTCTATTAAGAAAGAGCGACAGAGAGCGCTGACCATCTACGAGATACTCATCGGGTGAGTATGTGCTACTGACTGAAGGAGAAGAGCCCAAAAGTTTTATAGAGGCTATGGAAGATGAACACAAGCAGGAGTAGATATAGGCTATGTAGGAGGAGATGGGTTTCTTACACCCCAATTCTACTTACGAGCTGGTGCGGTTGCCAAAGGATAAGAAGGCTTTGAAGAATCGATTGGTATTTAGAGTGAAGCAGACGAATGATGCTACTCGCCCTCGATACAAAATGAGGCTGGTAGTTAAAGGCTACGGTCAGCAGAAAGTTATGGATTATGATGAGATCTTTTTGCCAGTCATCAAGCAGTCGTCTATTCGGGTGGTGCTTGCATTGGCAGCCAGTTTCGACTTAGAGGTCGAGCAGATGGACGTGAAGACGACATTCCTCTACGGTAATCTTGAGGATGAGCTATACATGGAGCAGCCAAAGGGATTCTGTGAGAAAGACAAGTCACATTTGGTCTACCGGTTGAGGAAGAGCTTGTATGATCTGAAATAGGCTCCGAGGTAGTGGTACAGGAAGTTTGAGTCATTTATGGGGGATCATGGTTATGCAAGGACGACATCGAACCATTGTGTATTTGTGAGGTACTTTGTCGAGGATGATTTCATTATTTTATTGCCCTATGTTGATGATATGCTATTAGTGGGTCGGAATGCCACAAGGATGGCGAAGTTGATACGCCAACCGGGCACGGCCTTCTCTATGAAGGATTTGGGTGCAGCAAAGACTATTCATGGGAAGGAGATCAGCCGAGAGAGAGTCCAAGCTGCTACACTTGTCCCAAAAGAAGTACATTCACCGGGTACTTTAGTATTTCGGGATAGACGGGTCGAAAAAAGTGAGTTATCCCCTTGCGGCCCACTTTAAGCTCACTGAGGAGCAATGTCCATCTACCGAGGACGAAAAAGAAGATATGGAGCGGGTTCCATATGCCTCAGCTGTAGAAAGCCTTATGTATGCTATGGTGTGTACGAGGCCAGACATCGTTCATGCAGTTGGCACAGTTAGTTGGTATCTTTTAAATCCTAGAAGGATACATTGGAGTACGGTTAAGTGGATTTTGCGATACCTTTAGGCATTGTCGATTGGAGACTTTTTTTGGTGGTGACAAGCCAAAGCTGGTTGGATATACCGACTCTAATATGACTGGAGATGTTGACATAAGGTGATCGACTTTGGGCTATGTGATGGTGTTTGTCGAAGGAGCGGTATCATGGCAGTCGCGGTTGCAGAAGTGTATTGCCTTATCGACGACAGAGGCAGAGTACATTGCGGCGATGGAGGCTTATAAGGAGTTGCTGTGGATGAAAAAACTGTTGCAGGAAATGGGGCTGAAGCAAGAGCAGTATACTTTGCTTTGTGATAGTCAGAGTGCTATTTACCATGTAAAGAATCAGACCTTTTATAGCTGGTACAAGCATATCGAGACTATATATCATTGGATATCGGATGTGGTTGAGAAGAAGGACGCGGAGCTTGAGAAGGTTCATACATATGATAACGGAGCAGATATGTTCACCAAGATTCTACCAAGGGAAAAGTTTGAGTTCTGCAGGTAGATCGTCGGAATGACGACCTCCTCTATATAGTTGTGAAGGTGGAGAAATATTGGAGTGAGTGGGGTTCCCAACCTATGTGGAGAAGACCCCAGAGTGCGACGAGCGCCATCTGTGTTAGAGAAGCTCGGGGAGGTGATGAGGCCATTCGGAGACGAAGAAGAAGCTCGGGAGCTACCAGAGACCATTCTGGAATAGGGGAGGCAGAGTTCCGGCCGAATACTGCCCCCTTCGTTCCAGAACTGTGCTGTCACAAAAACATAGAGTTCTGGCCGAACTCTATGTCGACGGGCCCAGGCAAATTTCAGGGTGATTTAATCACTGTTGGATCATATCCTACGGTCCAGATTTTATTACGGGATTAGGGTGTTTAAATATGGTTTTTTCTAACCCTAATCACAAGTGTAACACAACAAAACATTAAAAAAATAGAGAGAAAAGAGGCAAGAGTGCCATTTCAACTTTGGGAGAGAAGAAGGAGGATTGAAGGCCATTTTCGAAGGAGGATTGTGTTCGGGTAATCTCTACTCGTCATTTTTCTTCTTTGTAGCCTTGTAATCAAACTATTCTTGCTTCCAAGTGTTGTGGGAATCCGTATTGGATCGGAAGAAGTTTGTAGAGGGTGTACTATTTTATTTCAATAGTGAAGGCTTCTCAAGGGTTGGACTCCGATTGTCCCGTGGGTTTTTTCGCAAGTGTTTTCTACGTCAAAAATTCTTTATGTCTGCGTGGATTGTGTTTGGTGTTTGGTTCATGCGTTGTATTGCTCGGTTCTCTCGCAGGTACTCTCTAGTTTGGAGAAAGGTTTTCACGCTTATTTCCCAACATAATATACATGACACACCACTCAATTGACAGCAGAGTATCAGATATACATACCCATTTGTATGCTCTAAATACAGTATACATACCCATTTATATGCAGTTTAAATGCATATCACTGATGGTAGCAGTAGAATTAGCAGTATAGTAGTAGTCTTCAGAAGATGGCAGCAGTCGCATTAGTGATCTAGTAATGGTTCGCAGAGCATGTTACTATATTAGTCACTTAGTATCAGAAAAAGAGTTAACCTGTAGTTCACTATTACCAAACCAACAATAATTGATCCAGGAGTTAACCTGTAGTCATGTTATCAAAATTTGTAGGTAAAAGAGTTTAGTTACCTAGCAATAGTACTGCCGAGTTCCACCTTCCGGTTTTTGCCTTAATTGTCGGGTTGCCCTTTCTGTCAGTCGAGCCGTCTTCGGTGATGGGGGAGATCACGTTCGCTTTATCTTCGACGACGGTGATCGAACTCTCCGGGTCTTGAACTTCCTTCATCTCTTCTGCACAAGGATTCAGTACTTGAAACCTTTCGAGTTATACAAGGTTCCAGTAGAAGAACATGAACTGAAATGTATTTGGTAACTTGGTATTTGGGGAACAAATAAAAGTTTTGAGCATAAACACTAATTTTCACCTTTTATTGTTATCTTTTCAGGGAAAGTTGGAGAAGAATTCACTAACTCTTTATTTTGCTGAGCCAAGAAATCTACAAAAATAATCAAACCATTTCCATAATGCAACATATCAATATGACTGACTGACTGACTGAATATATCAGTATTTTGAAAATCTCATTTAGATTACACTAGATGAAGCAATTTGAGATGATCAATACTCTTTCTTTGATGAAACCATTTGAGATGATACTTTTTTCTCTCTGTCTCTTAATTATTATAATAAAAAAAATTCACAAATGTGTTTTAAGTTGTATACTTTAATGGTTCCGCCCATACAATCTCAAATTACTTTAGAGGTTAATGATTTTATGTAATGAATTACACAATGCTCTTTTACTCTTTTGTAGCTACTAAATGTCTACACTAAGACATAAAAAAGCAAAGCCTTACAATATATAATTAATGAATATGGGTCCTACAAACAGAAATATCTTAGAATGTACTGTATCTGGTGTAAAAACCTTAAATATGTAGACATATAAGCTCATGCTGTAATTAAGGATCGTATACATCTATGGAATCGATCCATTGCCTACAGATCCATTTGAGGATTCTGCATTTATTTGTTTCAAGTTAGTTTGATGTTCAAACTTTATTAAGTAATGATGCACTACTAAAATCTGCTCAATTGGCAACATAAATTTAGCGACAATCGATTAACATCGCTAAATTGTGTTTATTAGCGACGTTTTATAGAAACATCGCTAATAGTCGCTACTAGCGACGAAATAAGCGACGTAACAACGATATATATTAATTGCATGAGCTAGTCGTCACGAAACGTCGCTCTGATGTCGCTAATAGTGACTAATTTAGCAACGGTAGTATTAGCGTCGCTAAATTCTAATTATATTCCCCTAATGATTCATTTCCCTCCATTTTACTCTCTCACTCTCTCTCCTCCCCCCTCTGGCGCTCTCACTCTCTCCGGCCCTCTCACTTTCTCCGACAACTCTCCTCCATCTCCGGTACGTGACTCTCCCCCTCCCTCTCTCTCTCTCCAGTTTTTTTGGTTGTTGGTGGTTGGGGGGGAAGGGAGTGGAGGGTGGAGGTGGCTGGCGGAGGGGAGGCGTGGGGGTGGGGGCTCCTAGAGGAGGGGAACATGAGGGTGGGGGCGGCTGGGAGAGGGAAGCAGGGGGGGTGGGGGCTGCTGGAGGAGGGGAGCAGGGGGGTGGGGGCGGCTGGGGGAGGAGAGCAATGGGGTGGGGACGAATGGGGAGAGGAGAGTATTGGGGGTGGGGGCGACTGGGGAGGGGAGCATGGGGGTGGGGACGGCTGGAGGAGGGAAGCAGGGGGGGTAGGGGAGGCTGGGGGAGGGGAACAGGGGGGTGGGGGCGGCTGGGGGAAGGGAGCAGTGGGGTGGGGGCGGATGGGGGGAGGGGAGCAGTGGGGGTGGAGGCGACTGGGGGAGGGGAGCAGGGGGGTGGGGGCGGCTGGGCAAGGGGAGCAGGGGGGTGGGGGCGGCTGGGGGAGGGGAGCAGGGGGTAGGGGCGGATGGAGGGAGGGGAGCAGTGGGGTGGGGGCGACTGGGGGAGGGGAGCAGGGGGGTGGGGGTGACTGGGGGATGGAAGCAGGGGTGAGGGGAGGGTTATGGTTCGGGTTAGGGTTACAGGTGGTGTATGTGGGGAGGGGGAGTGTGGTCAAGGGCACCTATAGTGCCGAAAAATCTGATAATTTAGTAATAATTATTTATTTTCCGACACCGAAAAATGTGATACTCCGATTCGAACACACCGATAGTGCCGATGTTTGTAACAAGTAGTTTTGTTGGTTGGTTAATTGGTAACATGGTGATCGGGACATATAGTCCCTACAGCCATTCGACTGGCGAGGCAAAAACTATGGTACGACATGGTGATGAGGAAATAGTCCTTGCAGCCATTCGACTGGCGAGGCAGAAACTATGTAGCCATGGATAAAGTTGACTGTCCTCCGACCCTCATCCTTCGGCAATGATGATATGCCAACCTATCACTATATCTTATATAGTAGTAGATGATGTCTTAGTATTACATTATGTGAGTTCATCTTGATTCTGTTACATTCTTTAGATACTAGATATGATAAGAACATATACTACACCATTTGTACAGAACATAGATGATTCACACTAATGTATGACTAGAATAAATTTTAGGTTGTGTTCTGAGCCATCCGTTCTCACACTTGGCAAAAAAAATCAAATTTTCTGTATTTTTTCTGCTTTCGAAAATGTACTCAAACGAGAGGATGGTTCCTTTAGTTAGCTTGCTTATGTTACAATTATATTATTTATGAATGTCGATCTTACCAGATGGCACCCATGACCCAAGGAGCGGCATATCGTTTGAAGGAAACAGTGAATGCTGAGGTGGCTCCTCCTACTGTTAAGGAGGATGTGGCACCGGTAGCTAGTGAGACCGGGAGTTCTATTCATCCAGCACCGGTAGCTAGTGAGACCGGAAGTTTTATTCATGCAGCACTTGCAATAGACTACATCTCTCCTGCCGCCGTCGATCCCACTTATTCGAGGTGGTTGCGTGTTTGTATCACTAAGCGTTTGCGTGAGCTGCGTGGTTCTCATTAGCTATTAGTACTTATTTTTATTGGACTATTTGTATTGGGTTGTTTTGTATTAGACTATTTGTATTGGACTACATATATGAATTAGTACTGTGTCAATCTCTGGATTGTATTGGACTACGACATGATAATCAGGACATAGTCCCTGCAGCCATTCGACTGGCGAGGCAGAAACTATGTAGCCGTAGATAAAGTTGACTGTCCTCCGACCCTCATCCCTCAGCAATGATGATATGACAACCTATCACTATATCTTATATAGTAGTAGATGATGTCTTAGTATTACATTGTGTGAGTTCATCTTGATTCTGTTACATTCTTTAGATACTAGATACGATAAGAACATATACTACACTATATGTACAGAAGATAGATGATTCATACTAATGTATGCTAAAATAAATTTTGGATTGTGTTCTGAGCCATTCGTCCCCATACTTTGCAATTAAGCATGTGAAATATATCGTTGAAGAACATAAAACTTGTGGTCATTACTGCAGAAAGTACAGACTGACATGAACTGACGCACGAAAAGGAGGAGATCAAAGCTGTAACAAGTAAAGTTGTGTTTTGGATGTTCTACTCTTGTAAGTTCTTTGTTCACAAAGCAAGATATAATGAATACAGAACAAGTATCGAGTTTATAACTCTTGTAAGCTCTATACTTGAGTTACGAACTCGATACTTGTTCTGTATTCTTTAATTATAGCTTGCTTTGTGAACAAAGAGTTTACAAGAGTTCTTTTTCCAAAGCACAACTTTTCTTGTTCCAGCTTAGAGCTCCTTATTTTCGTGCATCAGTTCATGTCGGTCTTCACTTTCTGCAGTAACTTCCTCCAATTAACCTCCCTTCCTTGGCAATGATGATACGACAACCTATCTTGATTCTGTTATTATAGTAGAAGATGTCTTAGTATTACATTATGTGGGTTCATCTTGATTCTGTTATATCCTTCAGATACTAGATTCGATAAGAACATATACTACACCATATGTACAGAACATAATGATCCATACTAATGTATGCTAGAATGAATTTTGGGTTGTGTTCTGAGCCATCCGTTCTCACACTTAAAATAGATATGAATTTGTACTGTGAGAGCGCCGGAGAGAGTGAGTGCGCCGGAGGGGCGGAGGAGAGAGAGTGAGAGAGTAAAATAAGGGGAAATGAATTGGTGGAAGGAATATAATTAGAATTTAGCGATGTTCATACTATCGTCGCTAATTAGTCGCTATTAGCGACGTCATATCGACGTTTTGGCGACGACTAGCTCATGTAACTATGTAGTCGTAGATGAAGTTGACTATCCTCCGATCCTCTTCCCTCGGCAATGATGATACGACAACCTATCACTATATCTTATATAGTAGTAGATGATATATTAGTATTACATTATGTAAGTTCATCTTGATTCTGTTACATTCTTCAGATACTAGATACTAGATACTAGATTCGATAAGAACATATACTACACCATATGTACAGAACATAGATGATTCACACTAATGTATGCTAGAGTGAATTTTGGGTTGTGTTCTGGGCCATCTGTTCTCACACTTAAAATACATATGAATTAGTACTGTGTGTCAATCTTTGTTTTTGTATTTTCGGCGAAACCAGGGATTGGATTCTATATTTTGTATTTTAGATTATGTATTTTGGCTCCAGCTCCAGCTCCATTTGCATTAATCTACGGTACGACATGGTGATCAGGACATTGTCCCTGCAGCCATTCGACTGGTGAGGCAGAAACTATGAAGCCGTAGATAAAGTTGACTATCCTTCGACCCTCATCCCTCGACAATGATGATATGACAACCTATCACTATATCTTATATAGTAGTAGATAATGTCTTAGTATTACATTATGTGAGTTCATCTTGATTCTGTTACATTATTCAGATACTAGATACGACAAGAACATATACTACACCATGTGTACAGAACATAGATGATTCACACTAATGTATGCTAGAATGAATTTTGGGTTGCGTTCTGAGCCATCCGTTCTCATACTTGGCAAAAAATTAAATTTTCTGTATTTTATCTATTTTTGAAAATGTACTCAAACGAGATGGTACCCGTTCTCACAGATGGCACCAAAGACCCGAGGATCTCGCTGGAGGGAGGCACAGATGGCTGTGAAAGAGGAGGTGGCTCCAGCTCCAGAGGGCAGTTCCACCGAGAGAGTTGCTCCAAAAGTAATTCCTAAAGCCGAGGGAGCTGTGAAGGAGGAGGTGGCACCACATGACAGTTCCACCGGAAGTTCCAGTCATCCATCTCCTCTGGATATTGATTTGGCTGTCGCGGATCCTACTTATGCGCGCTGGCTGAGGGAGTTCTATCTGCCTCAGCATAGACGACAGTAGATACATATATTAACTGGATTTGTTTTGATGGATATATCTCATCTGGATATTGTGATGGATATTTGTTTTGATGGATATATCTCCTTTTGGATATGTGATGGATATTTGTTTTCTTATGTGTGAAGTATATTGGTATAGCTTACTGTGTGATGTATATTGTGATGTATATTTGTTTGTGTGATGTGTGATGCATATTGTGATGTTCCGAGAGGCTTGGAGAGATGACCAATTATTTTTGGTCTATTCTGGATTGTATTGTGCGGGCCAGTGTTGAGTGTTCCACCGAAGGGGTCGGCGAACCCAGGGATTAGATTCTGTATTTTGGATTGTACATTTGCATTATGGATTCTTTTTTTAAAAAAAATTTCAATTTAGCGACGTTTTTAGCGACGTTTATATTCGTCGCTAAACTTTAGCGACAAATATAAATGTCGCTAAAAATATCGCTAAAGTGTTGACGTGGCAAGTAATCTGATGCCACCACATCGTCGCAAGAACGTCGCTAATGTGTCGTTAATCGGCAACCACTTGAAAACGTCGCAAATTAGTGATGATATAAACGTCGCTAACTAACGTCGCCCTAGCGACGTTTTGCGACGTTTTTTTCGATTAGCGACAAGCTTTTTTTTCGTCGTTTATTGAACGTCGCTGAAAACGTCACAAATTTAGTTTAGCGATGTTTTGGCCTAGTTTAGCGACGTTTTGGAACGTCGCTAATTTGACAAATTTTTGTAGTGATGTAAGAGAATCTCCAACCCTATTGTCTTGTTTTGTATTGTGATTCTTAGGTGGCAAGAGATACAAGACAATGTCTTGTATATGTGGAAAGATTATGTTCATAAATGACAATGAGTTTGAAAACTCTTCTCCAATACAAAAGTATTGAGAAGACTACAATATATTTTTTTCCAACTTTTTTACAACTTCCAAGACAACTTTACTCTTCTACTTTTTTTTTGAATATTTTTATTCACAATTGATGATATGGACATAAGGACATTTTGAAGTGCATTGTTTAGATCTAGACAACCAACTTCACATTGTCCTTGCCATGTCAACTCCATACTTTATTTCATATTTGCATTGGAGAAGTACTTTTGAAAAAAAAGCTTGTCATTCCTATGTGACAACCATTTTTTCCAAACCCACAATATGGTTGGAGATGCTCTAAGTGATGTCCTGTAAAATTATAGCTTTACCCAATCACTGTCATATATAATACATGTGTCGGCTAGCTGCGGTGAGGTTAATACCCAGACCACCAGCTGGAATAGGTTAACATGACTATTCAAGTCATTGGATGCATCTATCTATTGCAAGAAACGGTAAACAACATCAACAAATGAACAAGGACAAACTTATCTTTATGTTAATATATAAATTAGGACATTTTTTTTATATTTTATGTCCATTTCTTTGGGCCCCCAGTACCGGACCGTGGCCGCCCCGCGACCACCTAGTCGTCCGTGCCCGGGAAGGGGCTCGAACTTGGGACCTCCCCAAGTGAGCCCTTCTCCTAACCACATGAGCTAGGAGGCTTGGACAAATTAGGACAGATATTAAGCATAAGATTCAGCTCTTCCATCATATATATATATTTGAAGCAATGGGTATTGTGGCGAACTCGTCTCCACTGGGGCTCGAACTCCTGACCACTTGGGCCATATGCATCTCTCTTAACCACTAGGCTAGAGGTTATTTGCTATATATATATATATATATATATATATATATATATATATATATATATATATATATATATATTGAAGAAAGGTACTTCATTGATAGAAAAATAGGCTACAGCTATAGTGATTTTACAATCTCCTAATATGTCTCCTCTCTACGTTACTCTTACTACTTAGCTTCCATATAAATAATGTCCATCTCAATATTATTCAGTATTCCCTTTAGTGTCGTCGCCTTCCCTTTGAATATTATGCGATTTCGATCACGCCAAACATGCCATACTACGACCAATAGTCTGAACTTGGCACGTCTGTGTATCATTCCTCCCTTGGTTGCTAATGCCTGAACCTCATCAATGACTTGGGGAAGTCGTTGTCGATTTATGTTTGTAGTGGTAAACTTTCGCCTGAAGTGTTGCCAGATTTGATTAGTAAATCTGCACTGGAAGAAGAGATGGTCCTGTGTCTCAGCCTTGTTGCCATAGAACGTACAAGTGTTATTTGGAATCTGGATGTTGAACTTGTTGAGCCGCTCTTTGGTTATTAGTCTATCTCGAATGGCTTTGTACATACATAGCCGCATCTTTGAAGCCACAACCTTCATCCACACTAGATTGTGCCACTCTACTATCGGCCGCTTTACCCGCAGTATTTCATAAACTAATTTATGCAGAAACTTATGAGAAGACGATCCTTCCCAGACCCAATAGTCGGCATCGCCATCCCTGTCCATCAGGATTCGCTCAATATCTTCCTCTAGTCATTGCCGAAGATGCATGTTTGTAATATGCCACTCTCCGTCTCTCATGAGCGTTGCTACTGAATTGTTGCCGCCGACAAGCTCAAATGTATCCCACCCTGGTCTCTCGACCAGATATTCATGCCCAATCCATGGGTCCTTCCATATACTTGTTGATTCACCATTGCAGATGGTGCACTGTAGGTTACTTTTAAGCAACGTGCGCTGCTTCAGGACCATTTTAAAGGTAACTAACATGTTATTGTCAATATTCATCACCCAAAAGTTTCTATCCTGATCATATCGATTAGCAGACCACTTAGCCCACATAGATGTACCTTCCAGGTATCGCCACGTGAGTTTTAATACAGCTACTTCACGCAGAGTTTGTAATGATCTCAGTCCAATACCTCCTTCTTCATTAGTTTGACATAACTCCTCCCACCCTATTGTATGCATGTCGCCCTTCTACACGAAATTGGCGCAAAGTTTCTCAATTTTTTGTATTGTATTAATTGGGATGATGATGTCCTGTAGCCAGTATGCAGTAATCGCCAGTATAATAGAGCGGGCCAACTCAACTCGCCCTCCGAATGACAGAAGTTGTGATTGCCATCCCTCCAGTTTACTATTGACGTATCGGACCAGTCCTGCACAGTCAGTATCCTTTGCATAATTAACCGACAATGGGAGCCCCAGGTATCAAACTGGAAGTTGTCCCCTCTCTACTCCCAACTGATTAGCCCAATAGATTGGTTGAGAGCAATTTTTGTTGAAGTAGGCATGGGATTTATTCTTATTGAGCTCTAATCCTGTTACTCGGCCAAATTTCTCGAAGATCTTGATTAGCCTCTGTACTCCTCTATCAGTCGGGACTATGAATACTAAGAGGTCGTCTGCGTATATAAGATGGGATAATGGTTTAACTTGTCGATAGAGAGGTGTGATGTGCTTCCTGTGGATTGCCATGTCCATTAAGCAGGTGAACTGCTCCATCACTATCGTAAATAAATATGGCGATAGTGGATTACCCTGACGGAGACCCCTATTGCTCCCGAAATACCCAGTTGGTTGGCCATTGATGATGATGGAGAAGATCGGCGTGGATATATTCCTCGACCCGGTCCACCCACCATTTGTTGAACCCCATACTTCTCAAAGCTGCGCAGACAAATTTTCTATTAACTATATTATAAGCTTTCCGGAGATCAAGTTTGATGCAGCTTTTATTTTCCCCTGGTTTATTGAACTCTCTCACAAGTTCATGAGCAAGTAGACATTTTTCAGCTATGGATCTCCCCTTGACGAAGGCAGATTGATTGAGCGAGATGAGACCCGTCATGATATCTTGCATTCTACTACACATCAGCTATGTGATGATTTTGTACAAAAAATTGCAATAGGCTATCGGCCTGAAGTCTCCCAACTCCGTAGCGTCTTTCTTCTTCGGAATTAAGGTAAGAAAGTGTGATTCACTTCCTTCAAAAGATTTCTAGTTTGAAGGAATTCGTGAACGACCTGGTATACCTGCCACTTGATTTGTCCCTAGTGTTGCTTATAGAACTTTGCGTTGAATCCATCTGGTCCTGGCGTTTTATTAGGGTCGGCCTTGTTTATAATTGCTTCTAGTTCCTGCATAGTGACTTGTTTATGGAGGATTCTGTTTCTTTCTTCCGTAACAAGACGCTTAAAGATGTGGTTAGAAAATTCATCACAGTAATTTACCTGATTGTACAGGCCATAGTAATACTGAACGGCCGCTTGCTATATAGTATGTTCATCGCGAATAGCTTTCCTATCGTCGCCAATTAGTGCAGACATAGAGTTGTTATGTTGGCGAGCTCGGATTATAGCATAAAAAAATTTAGAGCACTGATTTCTGTCTTTAAGCCATGCACACTTGGCTCGTTGTTGGAGTTGAATTTCTTCAATCCTCCTGACCTCCGCCTGAACTCTAATTTCTTCCTCTATGTTAGTAGGGTCTGTCGGTGTCTTCTGTAATGCTTCTTGTAGCCCGTGTAGTTCTCGTTCCTTTTCAGCAAGAGTCATTCACGGCTTCATATTGTTCCAGTAGCGGAGCGCGACCTTTACTCGTTTCAACTTTTGAGTGAGACTGAACTGAGCATTACCTTGGTTATTCGTATCGAGAATTCGATCGACGACTTCATGGTACCCTTGCTATTCTGTCCAAGCATTGCAAAAGCGGAACGGCCGCTGCTTAGGAATCGTGGAGGCAACCAATCTAATGATTATGTGAGTATGATCACTAGTACGCTATGTAGACCTTCCGCGAGTACTAAGGGGAAAACGTCAAGCCATTTATTATTACATATGGCTCGATCGAGTTGACATACTACTCGGCTTGTAGTCGAGCGGTTGTTCCATGACCATAAGTGCCCAATTCTGTTAACACAACTCAGACCAGATCCCAAGAGACAATTTTGAAAGTCAGCAAGTATAGAATCAGGAACTGGCCGTCCGCCAATCTTTTCTGAGGTGGTGAGAATTGAGTTGAAGTCACCACATAGCAGTAGAGGCATGCTCTCGCATATCTTTGCTGAAACTAATTGGACTATATCCTCCCATAATTTGAATCAACGTCTCCTGTCGTTGTGCCCATATACTGTGCCGAGGGCGACTTTCAAACCACCTTTGTTAGTAAAATCAACAACAATAAGTTGATCAGATAAGTATCTTACCTGCCCCGACCAAATTCGCGTGTCCCATTGGAGCCAGATGCGAGCCATCTCGCAGATATGAAGATTGTGAGTAGCTTCCCAGTTTGGAGGAGTGCGTTGCGTCATCCTCTCTTCTGTTTTGATTTTACTCTCTATTATGGATACAATAGGACATTTGTTCCTGCGAACAACATTCTGAATCTCTTTCCATCTTCCAATGGAGTTGCCCCCCCGGACAGTCCATGTGAGGAAAGTCATTAAGCACTCGTGGAAGGCTCGTCCCCTTGACGTCGCAGACTTCCTCCTGGACGTAGGGAGGTAGCCTTACCTTCATCTTCATTGGTATTTTGATTGTTTTGCTTTGCCAATTGCCATTCAGGGTTAGCCATGGTGAGAGCCTTGCTATTGGGACTAGTGCTTTCATTATTGTATCTGTTTGATTGATCCCCTAATGCAGACTCTTCAAAGTTCCCTCTTCTATGATGAGTTTTACTTGCCTTAGGATCCTTATAGCCACCTTCAGTATCCTCCCTTTCCATATGCGTGTCTGGTTGTTCCATATGACTTGATCTTGGATCTACCAGCGCACCAAATACCAGCCTAATATATATATATATATATATATATATATATATATATATATATAATTTTTTTGGAACCAGGTAAATTGTTTCTGGAATCGTTTCCACTGAGATTCGAACTCCTGACCACTCGGGCCGCATGCATCTCTCTTAACCACTAGGCTAGAGGTCATCTGCTCTCTCTCTCTCTCTCTCTCTCTCTCTCTCTCTCTCTCTATATATATATATATATATATATATTCTCTCTCTCTCTCTCTCTCTCTATATATATATATATATAGAGAGAGAGAGAGAGAGAGAATATATATATATATATATATATATATATATATATATATATATATATATATATATATTGTTTTTGCATGGATATCCTTGTCACAAACATCAGAGAACATTAATTGTATATTTGCCTTGGTCAAACAATGACCCGCGCATATGATAAAATTCACAATTGATGACCAAAAAGATGTTTTGTTAGTTCTTGTGTCTTTGTGGCAATATATCTCTTTTCAAGAAAACTCATAATGAAATTCTTGCTGAGCTAATATAGCTTAGACTCTTTAACAAATAAAACAATATTCTTAAAACGATATTCTTATATGCTAAATGAGGAGCATTGTAGCCATGAGGGACTCTGAAGACATCACTACTATGGGGCATATCAATGGCCTTCTCCACCCTCCTAACAAAAAACTGGTTTTCCCTCCATGGCAATGTTGGACTGCAACACACAAGGCCAACAACAGAACTAACACGAAAGAAAGAGGAGGACCCATCTCTAACTTGTTATTATAGGCAAGGGAGGGAGAGATATAAGGATAATATTATAAGTATGGGAAAGAGAGATTTAAGGATTTCTCCAATGTTATCCAACAAAAATTGTGCTTTTATACTAACTAGTAATGTACATGTGTATTGCACGTACAAAAAAATTATTTAAAAATAATTAAATATAAATTTATTATAAAAATTATGAATCTTAGTAATTGAACTCAAACAACCAACAAAAATATCTCTACTTTAACCACTTGAGTTAGAATTGTTTAATTAATAAATCATAGTAGATAGTTAAATTTTTTAAAATAATTAATGAAATATTTAGGTAGTTGTTTAGTTATCTTATTATTATTATTATTTTTTAATTTATTTAAATGTTGATGATATACATGCAGCTTGGATGACTGATAATTTGAATCGTTTCAAGCTTATAGTAGAGATTAGAGATAGAGATGTTATCCAAACTTTTAGGTTTTTATCCTAATTCAAATATTTTGGGTTTTTATCCTAATGTTATCCAAAAAAAAATGGGTTTTCATCCTAATGTATTTTATAGAAAAGATTCAATAATAAACAAAATATATCATCATCGTTTCTTATTTATTTGTCACACGTGGCATTATTGGTGATGTTTTTTTTATGGTGAGGTTCCATTATAAATTTTTCTTCTAGAATAGTCTTCAAAAATTATTATTGCTGATATTTTTTAGGAGGGCCTCTATGATAAGCTTTTTTTTTAAAACCAAAGAGGAGTTACTGTGGAGAAGTAGAGGAAGAATAGTTGACTCTCGAATGAAATTATGGGCGGGCATTGAGATATCTCCGGAAAGAGAGGAAGAGAGAGATTTTGTCCTCTTATGGTTGTACTTAATATTGGTAATATTAAGTTTAATAATCTCAGTCACTTTCATTTTTTTTATTATCAATGGATAAATCATATTTTTTTTTTCTATATTCACGTATGCAAAACTAGCAAAAAAAAAAAAAAAAAGTTGTGTGAGATTTATCTTGAGAAAAAAAAAATCAACAATTATAATAAAAAGATGGAAAGAAATAAAAATAAATATAACATAACAAATTTGGTCAGGTAATGATTTGGATATATCTATACCAATAGCTTGAGAAATATATGAGAATATCAAGTCTGGAATTAGCTATGATTGACTTATCTAAATAATCAAAACGAACCATCAAAAGTTCTCTTCCAGCTATCACTTTCCAACTTCTTTTTAAATACAGAGGATAGCATCAAGATTCTTTTAATGAACTCATAATTTTTTTTTTGTTATTGGATTTTATCATGTTTCGGTGGTACGTGTCATATGTTACAAAGATGCGAAAAATTGGTAAACATTTTCTTACCGTGCATGTACTAATATCCGTTCTCCTATTCGTATAACATAGATGATTACATGTACATATTTAAAAATAAATTGTGTTATGTTTATGTAACGTGTTCTTATTCGTGTCTATGTCCGTACTAGTACAACATAGTATGTGTTATTTGTAATGTCAAATTTAATAATTGTTGTCACTTTAATATTCTTAATTGTCTATGAAGCATTGGTACTCGTACACGTTAACGTTATGCATGGTACGTATCGGGTATCTCAATACTATAATTCCTAAAAATTTACAATATGGATACAGTGTATATGCACCTCTGGCACAAATGGCTAGGGTGGGAGATTTATCTTGAGAAAAAAAAACCAACAATTATAATAAAAAGACGAAAATAAATAAAAATAAATATAACATAACAAATTTGGGTAATGATTTGGATATATCTATATCAATAACGTGAGAAATATATGATAATATCATGTCTAGAATTAGCTACAATTGACTTATCTAAATAATCAAAACGAACCACCAAAAGTTCTCTTCCAGCTATCACTTTCCAATTTCTCTGTAAATACAGAGGACATGATCAAGATTTTTTTAATGAACCCATAATAATTTTGTTATTGGATTTTATCATGTTTCGGTGGTATGTGTTCTATGTTATAAAGATGCAAAAAAATGGTAATCATTTTCATATCGTGTATGTACTACTGTATGTTCTCCTATTCGTATAACATAGATGATTACATGTACATATTTTAAAATATTCGTATCATGTATATGTAACGTATTCTTATTTGTGTCTATGTCGGTACTCGTGCAACATAGTATGTGTTATTTGTATTGTCAAATATAGAATTCGTTGTCACTTTAATCTTCTTAATTGTCTATGAAGCATTGGTACTGGTACGAGTGCGTACCGGGTATGTCACTACGACAAGTTATAAAAATTTATCGTATGGATACAATGTATATGCACTTCTGGCACAAATGGCTAGGGTGGGAGATTTATCTTGAGAAAAAAAACACCAAAAATTGTAATAAAAAGATAAAAATAAATAATAATAAATATAAAATAACAAATTTTGCCAGGTCATGTCTAGAATTAGCTGTGATTGACTTATCTAAATAATCAAAACGAACCACCAAAAGTTCTCTTCCAGCTATATCACTTTCCAATTTCTCTGTAAATATAGAGGACATGATCATGATTTTTTTAACGAACCCATAATTTTTTTTAGTTATTGGATTTTATCATGTTTTGGTGGTATGTGTTCTATGTTAAAAAGATGAGAAAAAATGGTAATAATTTTTGTATGTGTATGTACTAGTATCCGTTCTCCTATTCGTATAACATAGATGATTACATGTACATATTTCAAAAAAAATTGTATCATGTATCTGTAATGTGTTCTTATTCGTGTCTATGTCCGTACTCGTGCAACATAGTATGTGTTATTTGAAATGTCAAATTTAGTATTCGTTGTCACTTCAATATTCTTAATTGTCTATGAAGCATTGGTACTGGTACGAGTTTCCATTATGCATGGTACGTACCGGGTATGTCAATATGACAATCTCTAAAAATTTACCGTATGGATTACAGTGGATATGCACCTCTGGCACAAGTGGTTACGATGGGAGTCCTTAGAGTCCACCCCCCCAAAGGTCTTGGATTCAAGACTGGGAGGAAGTTCTTTAATTTTTCAAGTGGTGGGAGAATAAAATAAAAACATGATGTCTTAGCAAAGTAACAAAACTCTAAAAGATATGTTGTTATTCGTGTATGATACACGTTACATATCATATGATACGATAGAAAATGTTTTCGACATAAATTATATATGTGTGTTTGCCATGACAAAATGTTATACGAACTTTTCGTATATTAAACGTATAAAGCGTACAATCAATTCCTAAACTGGAGATCTAAGTACAAAATTTCTGGGGAAGTGTTGAGCACTGCAGCAGCTCCTTTACTCCGTTGACGATCTGACGACGAGTTAAACTTGCTCTGGCTTTCTGGTACTTGCGATTGGAACTCTATATTGCCAATCAAGAAGACGTCGAAGTTATAAAGATTTTGAAACCGTTTTATCATAGGAAAATTCCTTCTATTTATAGGCGCCGAGCACATATATGATGTGTATAAAGATTGTGCAGGAACGCTACATGTGGAGATATGAGAGAATCTTGAGGCTGCACGGTGAGGGTTGCTGTGGAGCTGACACGTGGCGGACGCTGGGATTCTCTTTTATCAAGATCTTGGGGAGTTATCAACATAACTGAATAAACGACACATAGCGTGCGTTTAATGTTGATTGGATGAACCCAAGTAGTTTCTGCTCCTATCCCCGAAGTTGGATTTTGTCCTTATCTTTAGGGGGCCACTGGCTTAAACAAACACACTGGATATGGCCCGCGTCCATAGGAACAAACTCCGTTCTTATCCGTGGTTTAAACAAACTGATAGGATATTGCTCTTATCAACAGAATCAAACTCTGTTCTAGCGGTGGTTTAAGCAAACCGAATGGGTGATATCTGACAAGATATAAATACCCATTTGTGGCCACGTGGGACAATATTACCTCATAGGACCGTGCATCTATGCGAGCTACGCTTTTGGTGAGGCTTCGATGTTACTGCGCTGTGTTTTCAAAGACGATGGGGTCACTACGCTTCTGGGTGACGAGGAGACTTTGCTTCAGGCGACAGATTCACTGTGCTTTGGAGCGATAAGTAGACTGTGTTTCGAAGACGACGAAGTCACTGCGCTTTTGGACGACAAGGAGACTGTATTTCGAAGGCGACGGAGTCACTGTACTTTGGAGCGATGATGAGACTGTGTTTCGAAGATGACGAAGTCACTGTGCTTTGAAGCGACGAGTAGATTGTGTTTCGTAGACGACGGAGTCACTGTGCTTGTAGGCTACAAGAAGGCTTGTGTTAGAGGAAACAAAGTGTCAGTTGAAGGAGCAATTGACCGGGCTACACTTCTGGATGGGATGGAAGGAGTTGTGCTTCTGGGTTGAAGCGAGGGAGCTGCGCTTCTGAGTCGAACCGAAGTGACTGCGTTTCTGAGTCGAGTTGAAGTGGCTGCGCTTCTAAGTCGAACTGATGTGGCTACGCTTCTGAGTCGAAGGAGCTAGTTTTTGTCGAAGTCATAAGAGCAATTTAATGACTGCTCTTTTAACGGATGAGTCAGTCATCATATTCTTTAATTGCCGCCATCATTTTAGGATTCAAGAAGTTTGTAGCCTAGGATTCAGTCAAATAAAACTACAAAATTAGATTCATTGTGCTGAGTCCTAGGTTAATCCCATTAATTTGTAGGTCTTTGACCGGTTCACATGTGGCGTTTGGGGCTGGACCACACTCAGCCTATATAAGTGGAAGCTTTTCTGAAGAGTTACGTCCACTGTCTCTTAGCATTCCCACCGTCATGCTTAATCCTGACTTGGCTTCGAACGGCCGTTGGCCTTGTACAAGTCGACTATTGGTTGTGGATCTCTTCGTTCAAAGAAGCTATGTCCTTGTAGAAGAACTACTACTGGATTTTGAGATGCACTTGAACTTTTGGCATGAGGAGTTCGAACCTGAACAACATCTTGGAGGTCTTCGAGATCCAAGCTTCCGAGTTTGGATTGACTGCCAATCCGAAGAGCCACAGGTTGTGCTCTGCCCTGCTCAAGAGCCGCAATAGTGTGGCGAGCAGGAGTTGTGTTCTGGCTCGGGCCAATGGCTGTTTCATTAGCCATATTGGAGTTCCTCTGCGTCTGGCCTGGAAGTGGCTTGCTCTGACGAGGAAGTGATTCACTCTGACGAGCTGCGCGTCTGAGGGGTTGTGCACTTTCTGAAGATTTCCCACTTGTAGGCATTAGTGTAGGAACGAATTTGTAAAGCACAATACTCTAGAGGGGGTGAATAGAGTAGGCAGCAGAATATAGCTAATTTAAAAAGTTAGCAGCAAGATCATAGAGAAATATATATTTCACAAGAAAATAATGTAAAAGCAAAGATAAGAAAGCAAACACAAAGACGGCGATGTATACTGGTTTTTTCTCTTGTGAGGACTAGTCTAGTCAGAAGAACTCTAGCTTCCAGTTGAATCCACTATTGGAATAAACCGCAAGTTTTCATACGAAGCCTTGCAACTTCTACAAACGCGAGCTTTGATTCAAAGTACACGACCAACTTCAATTGTGAAGAGTCTTTCTTCAATCAAGCTTCTGATTACAATCGCTCTAAAGCTTCTAGACCGTACCGCACTGGCAAATCGATTAAAGGATTGTAACTGGCTTGGGATTTGAAAAATAAAGCTTAGAACTCTTTTGAATATAATAATAGACTTTAGAGAGAAGAGATGAAAGTGAATTGGTGTAAGAGTGAATTGAAATGATCGAAATCCTTCTCTATTTATAGTTTTTCAATGGCAGAACTCTGGCAGAATTCGGACAGAACTCTATGAGAAAATCTCGTAAAAATTCGTAACTTTAGGGAGACCAAGTTTCAAACATTCAAAACACAATGACAACTAACCGAACTCTGGCCGAACTCAGGCCAAACTATGGCCGAGTTCTGTCAGGGTATTTTGCAAATTAATTTTTGGTCTTTTTAAAATTATTTTAAGCAGTTATGAGCTTTTTGTAAATAGGGGCTATTTTTTAAAATATGGGATATTTTTGAAAACATATTTAGGATAGCCAATTTGTCAGTACGACTCGGTGTACAATGTATTCCTAGACTCAATAAAAAGTAAAAAATTTATTGCATAAAGGAAATACATACTCGAGTGGGAAACACAGCTTCGATCTTGAACAGATCGAATAGCTATTCTGTGGCAGTGTCCAAGAGTCCAAAACTTCTTTAAGTAGCCCTTATATCGAGACAGTGTTTGATCAATTATTAAAATCAGGTTTGACCATTACCAATGGGCCAACAATCTCTCCCATTTTGATAATTGATAAACCTTGACCGATATAACATCTTTGATCGATAAGATTTAAAAGATGATCAAAATTGCAAATAGTACTGTATCCTGAAAAAAAAAGTTCTTGTATCCTGCAATAGATGTTAGATCCTATTTCTCCCTGTTGTCACTTAGCAAAATAATTGCAAAGAGAGAAGCTCCCTCGCAATATATGCATAAGAAATAATCATTGAAGAAATATAAACATAATAAATAGAAAAACAATATTTCACAGGCAGTTTATATTTTATAGGCAGTTAATATTGAAGCATAAAGAGATAGTGCTTTGAGAAATATGGAATAATTCTAAACTGAATAAAATATGCTTGTTTCACTTAACAAAATGCCTAAAATTGGCTTTTAAAAAAAAACTAGAAAAAGTACAAAAGTACAAGTTATTTCTGGAAAGTATTGCTATAGAATTCTGATCTGAGAGCGATCACTTTGTTCCTTGGACTATACGATGATGATGAAGAGAACTACTCGAAGAAGACGAACAATCAGAAGAACTAAGTCACCAGAAAGGTATCGAGCAACGGCACTGATGGCACAGTCGAATGCTTTCCTGCTTTGCTTCACCCTGTTCTTGAGAAAAAGTTGAAGCAATGCTTCTGGGAATATCACTCTGAAAGTATGAGTTTTCTCAGAATCTCCTATCCTCTATTGATCTCTCGATCATGTCTGTGTTAAAATTAAGTCTATTTATAGACTAGACCCTCTGTGCGTAAAAAAGCAACAAAGTTGGGTCTTTGAATAACTGTTACCCACGATGAAAATCATCTTCTACGCATGATGACACGTGTCCCATGTAGAGTTTTAATCTTTACGCATGGTGACACGTGTCCCACTACTTCAACAAAATGGGGAGAGCACGTACACACGTCCTCGATAAGTGTGGTATGAAAGCCACATAAGCATACCACGTTCTCATGTAGCCAGAAAAGATCGGGCGTAAAAATGTCCCAAGATATACTTCCTGCGTAAAGTAGCAGACTAGGCGTAAAATAGCCCAAAATAAACTTCCTGCGTAAAGTGGCTAAAAATTGCCTTGAGCGTAAAGTTAGCTCAAACAAACTTTACGCACACAACAGCCTTGAGCGTAAACGCTCGAATAGCTTTCGTGCGTAAAAGAAGCAATCTCTCGAGCGTAAAGTAGCCCGTCTGCACACTAAATGACAAGTGTTGGGTTTAGTGTAAATCAAATCTTCTCGGCTTCTGTGCAATCCTGCTGTCAGAAAATCCTTCTGTCAGATCAAAAATCACACATATTAAATGCAGCTTGACAGCCTGTCTCCAGCGTAAACTTTCGAGGATAGCTCTCGCGTAAAATTAACTCGCGTAGAGTTTTACTTTATTTAATCTCTGCGTAAAGTCTTAGTCTGACTCAGTTTGAATTGCGTAAAGTTCTCAACTTCTTTAGCTTAGTCCATGAAGCACTTTTTACGCTCCTACAAGCCCCCCTTCAAAGTTTTCAAATATTTTCAAAATTTGAAATACTTTGAACAGAAGCGTAAAATCTGGGATATTCAACAGTCTGCGTAAAATTCGGGATACCCAACGGTCATCTGCGTAAAGTTCAGGATACTCAACAGTCCGCGTAAAAGTTGAGATATCCAACCGTCAGCGTAAATTTCGGAAATTTGAACTAATTTCAAAATTCTCTATAAATAGAGTTTTACGAGTAGAGAGAGAACTTTACTCTTTCGAACTTTCAAAATCTCTATTCTCTTTTCCTTCATACTCTCACTTCGACTCGATGGCCCCCAAGAGCAAGACCGCCGCCGGCAGCAAGGGCAAGAAGCCCGTCGCTTCGTGGACATCCGAGCACGCAGAAACCAACACCCCATCATCGACGGCCCACCGTCAGTCCAACCCCACTGTGGCTCCGACCATGAAAGGTAGAATACTACCTAACTTCGGTCGTGAGTTCGACGGAGAAGAAGACCTGAACTTTTCATTTTATGCACACGTTATACGTGTCAGAGTAGAAATCAAAATAACAAAATATGTCCACGTTATACGTGTCAACGTAAAAACCGAGATAACAAAATACGCCCACGTTATACGTGTCAGCGTAAAATTTACAATACGCTCACATCAATATGTGCCAGCGTAAAATTCAAAATACGCTCACGTCAACACATACCAGCGTAAAAATTAAAATACGCTCATGTCAACACATGCCAGCATAAATTTTACAATACACTCACATCAATATGTACCAGTGTAAAAATCAAAATACGCTCACGTCAACACGTGCCAGCGTAAAAATTAAAATATGCTCATGTCAACACATGCCAGCGTAAATTTTGCAACACGCTAACATCAATATATGCCAGCGTAAAAATTCACCAGAAAAGACTTTGCGTAAAAACAAAGAACTTTTACATTTTAATTTTTGCGCATAAGCGTAAAGTTTACATAGTCAGAGTTTTTTAATCTTTATGCGTAAAACTCAGACCAAGTCATCTGCGTAAAAATTTAAATTAGATTTTTACTAACTTGATTTTTTTTTCTTTTTTCTTTTGGCAGTGGACTTGCAAATTCACCCACTTGCAAAAATATTTGGCTCGCCAGCTGGTATGGTGGGTTCAAATTACTTGGAGAATTTGTCCCATGTGGAGTTCCCTCAGTCGAATCCAGAATACCCTGAAGGGAGAGCACAGCTGATAGTGCTCAAGGGGACAGAATGCTGCTGTCCATGATAAATGGGAAAGTGTTGGTATCGCTAGATGGCCAACAATTTTTGAAGCCAGCCTTCTTATTCGGGGATGCGATAGACTTCAAATCACAAACACACCCCAAGAAAGAGGCTTGGGTGTTCAAGTTTGGAGAGAGGGCGATGTATCTTCCCGACATGGACAGAGATTATCCCCTATCTGTGTTTGTCCATGCCACCCATCCCCGACAGATGCAATGGAACTGACTCCCAGCAGTCATGATAGGTCGGGCAGAATCATCTTCAAGAGGGATGGAGCCAACGATATGGGGTATCATGTCAGTATTCCCAGTGGTGGTGTTGTCCCTTTCTCTGGTTTATTACCTGGGTTCACACCGAGTGAAGATTCTTCTCTGATTCAGCCAGTGCAGACCCAAATGTTCATTAATAAGTTCAAAAGGGCTGCAGTATTATATCCTCAGGCCAACCCTAGGCTACCAGGGTGGCTGTCATCTTATAACCAGAACTGGATCCAGCTTAGTGCTTGGATCATGAAGAACTTCAAGAAAAACTTGGAAGCCATCGGTCTGTATGAAGTGGTAGCCTCTACGAACCAGGGTATACCGATGAACAGTAACCTATTCTTGGCTCTGATGGAGTTGTATATAAGTTCAACAGGAACTTTTACAACTCCACTAGGTGAGATGGGTCTCGCCCTGCACGAGATGCAATTCATCTCGAAGCTGCCGATGGGTGAAGCGTCCTATGAAGAATATGTTCCCTTCAATCAGGAAATGGCAGAAATCAGAGAGAAAAATCCTCGATTGGTTGAGGTCTACCAAGAGCTTATGTGCCATTACTTAATTTGCACCAGTATGTATGATAGCGGGTCTCACTTGGCATATACTACTAAATGGACAGCTTATTTATTCTACTATGAGAATAGGATAGCCAAGAACGAGAATGGGAGATTTCAAGAAAACAAGGCTCCAACCATCAACCGTTGTTCGATAATCCCTTCATCTCTGATCAATGGTTTAATGATCTCATATAAGTCTCCGGATCAGTATCTGTCCAAAAAGACCGGAAACATCCCTACGGGAACTGAAACTTTGAGCCATCTGAGGCATGGTAGTCAGAAGATCTCCAGGGAAGCTTTGCTGGCAGGCTTTCTGTCTCTGTGGCTGCGGAGATGGGTTGTGCCTGGGATCAGCACAATAGATAGAATTCACCGAAACGTATTATGGCCGGCAGTACGTTTGGTGTTTAAGGCCAGAATCAACCTGCTATCGGCAATGGTGTACCGAATAAACGCAGGTTTGCGGACCTTTGGTGAGGAATTAATCAATAATGCTCATCACCGAAAGGATTTTCCTAGGGTAGAGATGCCCTACATTTATTTGATAGGCTGGTTACTGCATCATAATTGCAGTTTATTGCCACCGGGCCCTGAAGATAATGTGGAGGTCTTCCTCCAAAAATTCAACAAAGCCACATGGATTGCAACTACCGTGGCAGACACCCGAGCAGTGCTGAACTATTCCCATGGATGGAACTTCTTCTGTACAAGACCACCAGTTCCAGCCGACTGCCTCGGTGTACAGTTTAAAGATAAAGTAGAAGGGAGGACTTCATTGCCTGTGCCAGTTCTCAAATGGCTATAGTGCATCAGACCTACCCTCACATATGATGTACATGAATGAAGACAGCTGTGCGTTCGAACCATATCTACCAAGTCGGTTCGCTCGCCAGTTTGGATATGACCAACTTTATGTTGGCAATCCCTCCACTAGCTTCTACCATTATGGGAAGCTAATTGATGGTGCGAGAGCCTGGAGATACTTTAGCACTGCTTGTACCGGTGCTAAATTCAGAGTATCGACTGCTACCATCACGACCGAGCTACGCATACTTCATACGTATGCTCGCTTTTATGCATCCATCCGCTCCTTTGCCCATGGCTACAACCTGAAAGGGAGTCTAAGATGGCCCAGGGAAGGAAATATTGACGAGCTAGTCAGGGTATTTCCAGACATACCTGATGACGCTGCTGTTCCAGATGAGTATCTGGAAGTCATTCCTACGGGTGCTGGGAAAATAGCTGCGGGACCAATCATTATTGGCAAGAACCGAAAACGGAAGCAAGGTGCAGCTGTTACTCTTCCAGAGAAGACCCTCCCTGAGAAGAAGAAGAAAGTTACCGTCAAAGGGCCTTCTAGACCAAGAGCCGCTACCCGAGAGAGTGACACTTCGGTCGAGGAGCCGCAACATCTCACTACACCAAAATGACCATTTTGGAACGGCTAAATTACGTTCCAAATAATTTCTGGAACGCCTATTACATGTGCCTATTTTTGGGCTGCCAATTTTCTTGGAACGGAAAATAAGTGTTCCAAGGGACATATATTGGAACATCATAAATGCGTTCCAGTTTTGGAACACCAATAAAGCGTGTCTAGCAAAGCGTTTCAAAGATTACTAACTGGAACACCATAAATGCGTTCCAGTTTTGGAACACAAATAAAACGTGCCTAGCAAAACGATTCAAAGATTACTATTTGGAACACCATAAATGAGTTCCAGTTTTGGAACACCATAAATGTGTTCCTAACACTGTCCCTCCATTAATACTAAAATTGTTCCTCCATTGATACTAAATTTTTTCCAGCAAATGATATAACATATTATGCATGGCTTCTTCCAGCAGTTCCTAACACTGTCCCTCCATTGATACTAGAAATTCAAACATTTGATACATAATAAATCTAAGCAACTGCTTTCAAAAGAACTCAAAACAGTTTCCAACAATCCCAAGTTGCCAACATTCTATATGTCAAAAGAAATATAATTTTTTTCATTCAGAATTTACACTTAGAAGCCATTTTTTCATGTGCAACAAATATTTTCATATTAAAGCTTAGAACCCCATAATTTACTCTCAGAAAGTCAGCTGAAGAATGGAAAATTACTTTCACAAACCAAAGAAACATATAACACAATATCATTATTAATACAACAAATTTGACACAACAAATTTAATCCAAGTTTTCTTCACATACCAAGAATTTGTACCACTACTTAATTCCACCAATAATTCATGTATTATACCAAACAGTATGAGCAAAAACAAGAAATAGACTCAAAAAATTTCATCCTAGTGAGACTGAGTATCTAAGAGCGCAAGGACGACTCCATGATGAAGGAGGAACAATGCGGCAAATTCCATATGGTTCTGTCCTTGGGCGAATTCTTGCAATGTATTTAAGAGTATCCTTGAACTCCTGAAAATAATACCCGAAACTGTAAGTCAGAAAATTCTCATTTGAAATACTCATATTCTTTGTTTGTCGAAACCCAAAAATGACTGTGTTCAAGCACGGATTAAAAAATTAATTATTTAAATAAACCTCTTGGGTTGGATAAAAAATAGGAGCCTCATCCCAAAAATGACTGTAATGTCTGCAAGCATTGAAGCATTTCTACCTTGAGAACCGAAACTTTATAAGTTAATGGAACAATTCATAAGAAGAAAGTAAATGCATCACCTTGTGAGAAATGAGGTGGTTAGCAACATTCTCCCCTAGCAACTGTTCTGGAGTCTGAACATCATCCACATCTTATAAGAGAAGTGTAAACACAAGTAGAATCAATACTTAAAAAGTCACAACTTCTACCTTCCTATAAGCAAGAGCGTCTGGTTGTGCAAAAAAGTTGGACATGAGCTCATCATGGTTGCTCACTGTTTCACCTAGGAAAAAAACATGTAGCACATCGTAAATCAGTGTAAAACAAAGCAAAGACCTAAAAAAGAACCAGAAAAGAAACAGAATAACTTCTATTATGGCGTCACTAGTCTATACCTTTCAAGTAGACAGGTTGCTGAGTTTTCATAACGCCAATAAAATCACAAGGAATGACTCTTCCCTGAGAATTAAGAAGCCATTTCTTAAGGTCCGTTTATCATATAGATTTGCTTGTACATGTATGTGTGTGTGTGTTAATATTTCTGAAGACAAGTTAACATGTACAGACACACAAAACAAAAGCATGTGTATTAATTATATGTTTTAAATGTGCATCTTGATGTTTAGGTAAAAGCTGCATATGAGTGTGTTTTAGTCAATATATGTAGTTCTATGTAAATATATCAACTGTACTATGTACCAAAATGGATATGACATGGCTTCATATTGTTAGGCTATTCTCGAAATTACATACTTCAATAATGAGTAGTTACTAGATATCAACGTAAGATGGATATGCAGTATATACACAGTAGAATGTACCTTAATCATGAATATGCCTCAGCTCATGGATGCCTACATCTTTATTCCATGTCTTGTGCAGGATACAAAAGGATTACTAGTTAAAGGAGGAACAATGCGGCAAATTCCATATGGTTCTGCCCTTGGGCGAATTCTTGCAATGTATTTAAGAGTATCCTTGAACTCCTGAAAATAATACCCGAAACTGTAAGTCAGAAAATTCTCATTTGAAATACTCATATTCTTTGTTTGTCGAAACCTAAAAATAATTGTGTTCAAGCACGGATTAAAAAATTAATTATTTAAATAAACCTCTTGGGTTGGATAAAAAATAGGAGCCTCATCCAACACATCCATTTCAACCTCCTTAAGCTCCTAATACTGAGAAAATAATAGAGAATGTTAGTTTCATCAACCAAGAATTAAGGAAGAAACTCTTAACTATGTAAGATAATTGAAAATCAAACCACTTCTTTTGTTTTCTGGACCATCGGGAGTGACAAGTCCTCATCATCAATAACAATATAATTGTCTAAATTATATGAAGTATGAACCGGGATAAATGGGATGGAGGGTTTCTTGTGCTACTTCTCACGCGCAATAGGAGCAAGTCCTCGTCGACTTATTTGCTACAAAATAACAGTGTCCAGTATTCTTAAGATTATTATGATTTGAGAGAATGTATAGATATATTGCTTGAGAACCTTCATTAGTGCTCATCTAAAACCACAAAGAGAAGGGGACAAATATAAATATTATGTAATAAAGCAAAGGCATGAACATCAGGAGCTGAGAATTACTACCCAGCCAACATGTTGTTTCTTCATTTCTTATGCTTATTTACGATCTGGAACAGTATAGAACAGCCAACATGTTGTTTCTTCATTTTTTATGCTTATTTACGATATGGAACAATATAAAGCTACATTGGTGAAGAATCTGGTCTTACTCGCACAATTTAGTCCTTGTGTTTGGGCTTTTTTACTATCACCACACTGCAGTGTGCATGATCAGCACAGTAGTTGCTTAAACTTACCAAAACAGCCATGCACGTCAGTTAAAGAGGATTCCACATTTAGTCAAATGATAGGGAGAACAATAAGGAAGCTTTCAGACAAAAGAATCAAAGAAAGAAAAAAAACATGCAAGAGTGGAAAATTTATGAAGTAACATTCTTGCTTCAATCAGCTGGATGAAAGCTACAATGCCAAAATATCTTGGCTTTCTAATCCACATGCAACTGGGACATATATATTGCAAGATTGGAATGTTGGAAGGATATATGTGAATTGAATAAGGGAGAGAGAAACTTATTCCAAATGTTGATTTCAGTTTTAGTTTTAAAGATAAAATAGTATTGTTTGATCATCTCATAGGGTGTGTGCATTTGACTAGCTAGAGCTTTGAGAGAGAGCTGTGAAATAGAATAGAAACAGAAAAAAGGTGAAGTAATGCTTTAGACAACAACAACCATCTTCACTTTACCACCAAAGTAACAAAGTGACCATTCACCTAATATTGATCTCAGAAAACAAAGCGAGTTTAGCCTACAATATCCCACGATAATTACTTTCTGATAAGGATCTTTGAACATTGCTACTAAGATATTCAAATAAACTTTGAGAATTTTAAGCATAATGTACTATAAGTTCCTGGAAAAGCACGAACAAGAGGATACAAGTTGTAGGATGGTTAGCAGTCTTGTAATGTACAGCATTTCCAAACAAATTATTTTCCTAATGATGATATCTATATGATGTACTCAGCCAAAAGCTACAGAAGATGAGAAATTACTGCATTTGTGAAAGGTGGAAGAAAGTTTCCATTGTGAACTCACAACATTTCCAAACAAGTTATTTTGCTGAATATCCATTTGGTTTACTCAAAAGCTGTAGCAGATAGGAAATTACTGCATCTGTGAAAGTTGGAAGATGTTTCCATAGAGGATTAAGCATAAAAGGTATTTGAGATGGTTTAAACATGCAATGAAGATCGACGTATGCACAGGTTAGAAGTATGATGGTAGTCATGTGATCTGGTTGGGCCAGGGAAAACCCCAAATGTACTAGGATTAGGACCGACAAAAAAGATTATGGTACTAATTGCTACAATATATGGAAACTGTTAGGCAGTTACTAACGAACATAGGAGATAGCCCTTACAGAACCAAACAGAGCCACGGATTCAAGTAGCCTGCCCCCAAGTATATTAGACAATAACTAATAACTTTATAGGTGTTGTATAGCCCTCACACCTGATCTCTACCATTTTGCTCACACGAAGCCTGCAAAGCAATCTCATCAGATGTGTATCTAACGAACATGGCAAGGATCAACTTGGTCCTTACCGCTTTATTTGGTAGCACATGAAGCATGGTTCACTGGAAGCTTTTTATCTAGCAATATAACATACTTAAAATTAACTACTGATTCTTCAAGGTACATTTTTACTTGAAAGTTGCATAGTACTGGAGTTCATACCTGTGTCTGTGATGCAGATGGTTCCCATCCAATGAAAGAGCAAGTGATGTGGGCCTCTCGATGGCTGGGTTTCATCTTGGGAATGTGATGAGCTTCCTTGTAACACCAGTAATAATGTCGATGATTGGCATCAATGGTTCTTTTGCTCTGTTTGCATTACTTGGGTTCATATGGATATCTGCATAGGTAGTTGGAGCCACAAATGACCCTTATGACAGTCCTCTCGTCAGCCACGCTGAATTGCGGCTCATTCAGGCTGGAAAGAAAGACTCTTCAAACGAACCCCGTAAATTTTTGCCTGTACGCCAATTGCTATCTAAGATTCGTACGTGGGCCGTCATAGTTGCTAATATCGTCAACAACTGGGTAACACTCAAGTTCATACAAGGCATACTTGGACTCTATTAGCATTGACCTTTACTATTCGGTGCCTAGTTTATTTACCAATCAATAAAAGAAATGAGCCACCTCTTTTATACATGTACGTTGTTGCTGATTCGGTGATTTCACCTTTGCAGGGCTACTTTCTACTCCTCTCATGGATGCATGTGTACTTTAAGACTGTAAGTTACCATTTCTACTCGTGCTAGTTGCTTGCTTCCCCTGTGTCCTTGATGTGTCACCTAATTATTAAGTGACCACAACATGGAAAAATATGTATACCATGTGAATCTAAAACAAGCTGCGTGGGGCAGTAATGGCCATCTCAGGCTACATTGCTGGTGCCTCCTACTATTTTTTGATCAAATCTGTCCAGCCTGTAACTCACACCCCCCTTAATTATTTGCATTTTCATTATATAGTGAGTACTCCCTATGTCGAATGAAACCCACCCCCCTTCTTTCTCGTTAATCCTATGGGCACAGAAAGATCACACTTTTAACCACTCCGGCCATTATTTTACTGAGATCATCACCTACTAAGCACGAAAATTCAGCTGCACTCGGGAGAAGCCGAATTTAGTAAAAAAAAATAGTTTAAAATATCTAAGGAAAATATAATAGTTGAGATAATTTGACCTATGAAAATTGTGGGCGCACACAAAATTAAGAATTGGCATGCAAAAAACATACCTCCTCCTTCCTTCTAGAAGGAAAGATAAGCGCACAAAAAACTCTTTATGTGCTCATGGGATTAACGATAAAGTTAGCTTAACAGCAGTTAAAAAGAATTTGCAAGGGATATGTTACTACAGCCCCTCTACCCATCTATCCAAATTTAGGATAAGAATGAAGATTTGGCAAAAAATTTACTTCTTCTTGAGGCATGACCCAGCACCAGGCTGGCTAAACCAAATTATTGGTTTTGTTAAGTAGAAACACATGTAGAGAACCATTAAAATCCTCACTTTGTGATATTGTTAAATTCACATAATCAGTTCAGGGGTAAAATTAACCAATTTAAGATGTTCGTGTCATGTGAGGCATGTATTGTGCACGACACAGATACTCCAATACATACTAGGACACACCATAAACAGTGTTGCATCCGTGTCAATATGTCCAGTCTCTATTTTGTGTCCGTGCAACAAAACTGCAAACATTTAGATCTTTACATGAACTTTCAAATGAACATACAAATCTTACCATGTCTTCAGGAGAATCTATCAATTTTGAATCGGCTGCTACTGACGTCCCTCTTAAAACCCTAGGTATACGACCAGATACTAACATCATTAGAATGGCGATCAAAAGAAGTTTCTTTCTCGTACTCATAGTTCGTTGGGTCAAATTTCCAGGCACAATTTATCCCTCTCATCTCATCGATAGCAGAATCTAGATTCTAAGTCAACTAATAATGCAAACAGAACCGACTTGTCTATAAGACTGTGATCTCCAAGTAACAACAGAACAATCCAAAACCCTAAAAATAAAAAATTTGTGGAAAATCTTGATCATCTATAGAAGTTGGACAGCTCCAAGAAGAATTTCTTGTGCGCCGACCGTCAGATCGAGTTGCCGCACAATAAACTCAGCGCAGTACGTCGTCGCCGGGATAGGGAGGGGGGTGTTGGGGGTGGAGGATATGACGCCAGAGGTGTTGATCCTGTGTATGGAGAGAAGAGGACGGCGAGACCCGTCGTAATCTCGCCAGAGAATGAGGGTTTTTTTGCGTATTTTTAATTCCCTCCAGAGACGTAGGGTGGGGATTGCAAAAAGAGATTTGGGCATGGGGTGAGTGCGGATGGAGGTTAGATGGAAGAAAAATTGGAGTGGAAGTTTTGTTAAGCTCACGTGAGATCACATGAAATTAATTTTTATCATTAGGAATGGTTTTGGAACGGTTTATATATGTTCCAGACTAAATATTTTTTGTTAAAAATAACAAAAGTAATATTTGGAACGTTTTTTTATTTTGGTACAGTTTTTGTCCGTTCCAAAACTTAGACACACTAAATAAGCGTTCCAGATTGAAATATGCCTAGTGTTCCTAATTAGCTATTTTGGTGTAGTGTCTGGCATCTTCTTCAGCTCACCCTGGAGAAGGATCCTCGGCATCCCAACCAGTAGCGTCAACAAAAGCGGTGACGGTCCTATCTCCTGAACGCCTCAGCTCATCACTTCATCTGTCTTTGCCACCAAAGGCACAAGCTACTGAGGAGGCTGCCACTATTGATCGAGAGCTCATCCCATCAGATGAACCAGCTCTGGCCTTCAATGATGATGACTGGGATGGGGACTATGACTCGTACCTGGCACGTTCTGCACCTACTCCAAGTAAATATAAATTACACAAAATCTATACAAAATTATGATTTTTGTATTTTAATTTATTTTGTTTAATTTTTGTAGGTGTTATCATTGCATCAAAGCTTGTGGCTCCTCCTCCTCCTCAAGAAGATATTTATGAGGAAAATGCAGAGTCTGAGGAAGAGGATTCTTCTTCAGAAGAAGAAGATGCAGAGATACAACAAGAGCTTGAAGTGCAGGCTCAGCTAGAATTGTCTCCTCCTGCTGAGGGCGGAGATAAAGAACAAACTACAGTAGAACCCACTGTAGAAGATGAAGCGGCTGCTGAGGAAGAAATATACTTCAATGAAGAAACTGAAGTACTCCCAGAGCCTGAAGAACCAGTCGCTTATGAAGGTGATGAGGATATAGTCGACCCATCAACTGAAGTTGGAGAAGTCGTAATAACATCCTCAGTTATTGCTACTGATCTGGTACAAGTTCCTAAGAAGACAGTATCTGAACCAGAGCCAGCTACCATAACTACCATTCTACCCGCACTAATCACCGTCACCGAAACTCAAGTAGTTTTGACTCTAAAAATGGCTGGAGTAACAACTACTGAACACATTGTCCCTGAAGCTCCTGGGGATCAGTTGGTCATAGTAGCAGCGACAACAATAGCTTTATCTCAATCTGTTACCAAGGCAACAACATCTGCTCCCAGTCTTCAGAAAAGGGATCTGGTAGATATTGCCGCAATGCCAAGCTCAAACGTAGAAATGAATCTCTTAGTTGAGATTCATACTGAAACTTTTTATAAGACTCTGGCTGCTCTGATCAAAATGGTCCTGAATAAGGGCCTCAATTACAAAAGCTTGAAGGCTGCTATTACTCTTACGATCAGAAATGTCGCCATGTTCAATGATGCAGCGAGAGCAGCGACATTGGAGAAGGTTGTGGAGGAACTTGAACAGCCCATTAGAGAATATCTAAGACTATCAAGTGAAACTATTGAAAGTCTCATCCAAAGCGAGTATGACGCTATATCAGCTAAATACTTCGCTCGGGAGATGACTTTCAATAAAGCTCTCCAAGAGTACAACATCAAGGTCGCTAAAGAAAAGGTGTTTTTGGCTGAAGCTAAGCCTCAGCTGGATATCCAGAGAGAAGCCTATGAGACTTCGAATATGAGAATTCATCAGCAGGATGATAGAATTCAAAAAGTTGAGGCTGAATTGGCTCGCTTGAAGGCGAAGAGGGAGCAGTTGATCATAGCTCGGGACCAGCATCTGACGCAGAGTTCGACATTGGAGGAACAAGTCTTCGGTGCTGAAGCTACAATCAAAACCCTTGATGAAGCCAAGGACAAGATGATAGCTACTTTCGCCGACTTCTCCTATATTTGTACTCCAGAAGCTCGCCGTACTATAGCTACTACAACTGTGATAAACTCTCACGAAAAGCGTCTAACAGAGCTACAAAAATTGTTAGAAGATGTATCTGCTCCGCCTTAGGGAAAAAGAGCTTTTGTAATCTTCTATCTTTTTTTCATTCTGTAATGTTTACAAGAAATGAATAAAATAATTATTTTGTGTCCCTATCATTTATTTTGAATTTAAACAATAGGTATGAGATAGAAAACACTTATCAGAGGTAATATGGACATGACAAGTCTTCTAAACTCAATAAATTATATCTATCCAGAGGTAATATGAACATGATAGATAATGAATCTCGTTTTCTGTTTAGAGTATACGATACTATCAGAGGTAATATGAACATGACAGATCGTAACAACTCAAAGAAAAATAGATTAATATCTATTCAGAGGCCAAATAGACATGATAGATAGGAAAAGAAGTAGACTTAATATTTATTCAGAGGTCATGAGAACATGATAAATAATAAATCTCTCTTTTTAATCAGCTGGTAAGACAGAATATCAAAAATTCTCTTTTAGGAGACAAGTGAACAGCTTAACCAAACATTGGTAGCTGGGGAATAAAGAAGAAATTCAAACATAATATTTCTTCAAGAATTTGCCATTGATCGGCATCATGAGCAAATCTCCATTAGGTTTAGACAACCTATAGGCACCATTAGAGAAGACTATCTCGACTACATAAGGACCTTCCCATTTTGCTTGGAATTTCCCTTTGCTCTTATGAGTCATCACTATCGGTCTTCGGACGGCTAGAACTAGCTCACCGACTTTAAATACCCTCTCTTTAACTTTACGATTGAAAGCTCGAGATATGCGGACTTGATATAACTCGATGTGCTGTTGCGCTTGAAGACGCCTTTCGTCCAATCCTTCAAGTTCTTGAAGTCTCAACCGATCATTATTCTCTGTAGTTAGCTCATTAGCAATGGCTATTCTAAGAGATGGAATCTGGATTTCTAGTGGAAGAACAACCTCACATCCGTAAACTAGTAAAAATAGTGTAAAACCATTAGGAGTTCGGACTGCCGTTCGGTAAGGCCATAAACATTCTCCAAGTTTCTCATTACAATCACGTTTATTAGAAGAGACGAACTTTTTGAGAAGTTTGATGATTGTCTTGTTGAAAGCTTCGGCCAAACCATTAGCAGCTGGATTATAAGCCGTAGAAGCCAGATTTTGGATCCGATTCTTGTCACAGAATCGATAAAATGCTTGACTGGCAAATTGTTGTCCATTATTATAAATTATCCGTCGGGGAATCCCAAAACGATAAATGACATGGTGTTTAATGAAACTAACCACATTTGATGTTTTCACTTTAACAAGGAGAATCGTTTCCGCCTATTTAGAGAAATAATCCGTTATGGCTAGGATAAACCGATGTCCCTTGAGAGAAGGAGGGTTAATCGGACCAATAATATCCATGCCCCAAGCTTCGAAGGGCCAAGAAGCTGCTGTAGGATATAAAAATTTGGATGGTTGATGAATAAAATTAGCATAAATCTGACATGCTTTACACCGTCTGGCATAATCCACAGCATCTGCTATCATGGAAGGCCAATAATACCCCATTCTTCGAATGCGGTCCTGCAATTTCGGACCCGATTGATGAGCACCTCAGACACTGTCATGAGCTTCACGGAGTGTTTGCTTAGCTTCACTCTCAGAGAGACAACGCAGCAAAAGTCCATCATAAGAACGATGATGTAACATATGTAAAGAAGAATCATAGTAGAATCGAAATGATCGTCTCTTGATTGATGCAGCTTCTTTTGGATCTTCAGGTAAAATTCCATGAACTGCATAATCAATGAACGGACTTCTCCAATCCCTTTGTTGAGAACTTGATTCTGTAGTATAACTCTGTTCAATATGCAAGTTATTCTTTACACAGAATAAGTCTCGATCCAACAAAGTAATGGTATTTTGTCTTCTAATTGGAACAGCTAAGTCTGCAGCCAAACTAGCAAAAGCATCAGCTTCCAAATTTTGAGAATGTGGTACGAATTCAATGAAGAATCCTTTGAATAAAAAGACCAATTCGATTACTACTTGATGATAGGGAATGAGGTCAGGATTTCTGACTTCATATGTCCCTCTGACCTGATTAACAATCAGTTGAGAATCTCCATAAGCTTCCAGGAACTCAATGTCCAATTATTTTGCTACTTGGAGACTAATCAGCAGAGCATTATATTCTGTCACATTGTTGGAGCATGGTTCATTAAGAGAATAAGCATGGTATATGACCATCTTATCAGGAGAGACTAAGACGATGCCTACTCCGGAGACAATATTGCCTTTAGGTCCAACCCGAGATACTCCATCAAAATATAGTTGCCAAATGTCATCCTTTAAATTCATGTTGCAATCCACGACTTCATCTGGAATGTCTTCGTAAAGCTTAGATGTTTCAGGTATAGGGTGAGCTGCTAAGAAATCAGCTAATGCTTGACCCTTCACTGATTTTTGAGGTACATATACCATATCATAAGGAGTAAGCAACATTGCCCAGATGGCTAATCTGGAGTTAAGAATACTCGATTTTCTCATCAATACCTAAATATGATTTATTCTGGAGATGACATGAATAGTCTGTCCTGACACATAATGTCGTGTCTTTTGAACAGCAAAAACTAAGGCCAAACATTCCTTTTCCACAGGAGTATACATGTGTTCAGCTCCGACCATCATTCGGCTAGGATAATAAATTGCCTGTTCATGACCTTTGTCACTTTTTTGTGAAAGAAGAGCACCAAGTGAATGATCCAAGGCTCGAACATATAGCAAAAATGGTCTTCCCACCACTGGAGGTACTAGAACAGGTAGATTTGTAAGGTATTGCATGATGTCATTGAAAGCTTTCTGACATGCTTCATCCCAAACAAATGATACACCTTTCTTTAATAGACGAGAGAAAGGTTGACATCTCCCAGAAAGATTGGATATAAATCTCCTAATATAAGCAATGCGACCTTGGAAACCATGAAGTTCTTTTAGATTGCATGGAGGACGCATTTCAAGGATTGCTTTAATTTTATCAGGATCAACGTGGATACCTTGAGAAGTGATGATAAATCCCAAAAATTTGCCACTGGACACCCCTAAGAAATACTTAGTGGGATTCATCTTCATTTGATGTTGACGCATCAATTCAAATACTGTATTTAAGTCTTGAATGTGATCATCTTTTGATCGACTTTTGACAGCAATGTCATCTACATAACATTCAACTGTTTTCCGTAGATGTTCTTGAAAGATATTGCTCATGGCCCGTTGATACGTAGCACCGGCATTTTTCAGACCAAATGGCATAACCGTATAGCAATAAACCCCAAGGGGTGTACGGAAAGTGGTATGCTTTTCATCTCCTGGATGCATCTTAATTTGATTGTATCCTGAAAATCCGTCCATGAAAGACATACGTTCAAAACCACATGTATTGTCTATCATGACATCGATAATCGGAAGTAGAAATTCATCTTTTGGACAAGCTGCATTAAAATCCCGAAAATCTATACAAACTCGGACTTTTCCATTCTTCTTTATAATAGGAACAATGTTGGCAACCCAATCTCGGTGTTATTCTTCACGAACAAAGCTACATGTGATCAGCTTTTTGACTTCTACTTTAATTGCATCTATCATATCTGGTCGAAAATACCGCTGTTGTTGTTTTACAGGCTTAGCATTAGGAAAAATATTGAGTTTATGAGTAGCTACTTTAGGGTCTAGACCTGGCATATCCTCATAACTCCATGCAAAAATATCAATATATTCTTTAATCAGTTGTACCAACTCTTCTTTTTCATCTTTAGAAAGATTTTTACTGACGAATATTGGCTTAGACGTAATTCCGTCTCCAACATCAATCTGGACGATTTCATCTTCTGTAGGTGGCTGTCGCTGTTCGAAACGAAGCTCCCACTGAGTGTCCATTTGTTGTGCCCAAGGGTTATTTTCAAATGGTTCAGATTCACCATCGGTTTGAACCATGTTGACTGAAAAGATGCACTCAGATTTATCATAATAGTCTCCTCCAGAATATGAGGATTGTAAAAAACTGGAAGAACATTCTTCCGTATTTTCTTTGTACATGTAGGATGTATCCGATTCGGTGAACTGGATTTCTTCAGAATTTGAGGATTGTGAAGAATTGGAAGAAAATTCTTCTTGTATATCTTTATTAAACATGTGGGACGGATCATATTCTAACCCATGCCGAGTTTTTTGGTAAAATGGATCACCATATTATGGTGATCGTCTACCTTTACCTTGAATGAGGCCTTGTATAGTCTTCAAATCATATTCCATATTCTGGATAATCTTGAGAGATTGTTGACTATATTTGTCAATTCGGATTCTTCCTTTATCTTTATCTCTAAGATCATCTGTCTGAATAACAGGGATATTTTTAGCCAGACCAAACACAGTTTGGTGCTTGTTTTTCTTATTAGACGGAATCACGAAATAAGATTCTTCGTGACGTCTATAAGTTACACAAGCTTGTGATGATAAGGCTACGAGAAGAAAATATGGAGAAGATGTTAAGAACCTTTGAGCATAAGGTCCAACATCGACATGAGGAGGAAAGGAATTTTCCTTTTGGTTAATGTATAAGATTTTCTCTGTATTTACGTCATTTTTATATTGATGACTTTGATCATCAGCAGATAAAGTCATTCTTTCAATGAATTTGACAACCATATACTCCAAAAAGAAATTTTTATTGATATTAGAAAGTACAGAATGATCAATATTTACATCATTTACAAACTGACTGCTACGCTTCGGATTGATCATTAACGGACCGTCATCCGTCTTCTGCGTAGACTTGCCAAGGTTGATAATCAGGGGTTCTGGATCATTTGTACGAGAAGTACGTCCCTTGACTTTGATCATGAGAGGTTGAACTTGGCTCTTGGCTGGAATACTCCCTGATTCCTCAGACGAAGCTCGAGTTCTTCTTTTAACCTTGATCATCAACGGTTGGTCATTGACAGGTTGGGGTTGGATTCGGCCTTTGACTTTAATCTTCAAAGGTTGCTCTTCCGGAGGATCTTTATTGATAGGTTGATCTTCGGCAGGTGATCGATCTTCGGCCATATCCGATATCTCCTTCACATGCTCCTGTTTGTAGAGTATTGAATCAGAGAAATATGCTTCAACACCCTTAAAAGGATTGATGTCTGCGAATTCAGTCTTCACAATCCCTTGAGAATCTACGTACTTGAAGCATTGGTAAAGAGTTGAAGGCACGATGTTATGCTCATGTATCCACGGTCTTCCAAGGAGGATGTTGTAAGATACGTCTGAGTTGATAACATAAAAGTCGCCATAGTTCGAAGATCTCCAATTTGAATCTTCAGACGAATCTTCCCCAGTGGTTTACTCTTTCCAGAGTTGAAATCAACTATTGTTGTACTAGTGTAAGTCAAATCACTAGTAGGGATCCTCAAGGGTCTTAGCATACTCTGAAGAATAATGCTAATAGAAGACCCAGGATCAATATAAATCCTATCAATTTCAGTAGATTCAATATATCCTGTATAGCACAGAGGCCTGTCGTGCTTATTATGCTTCAACAGCATATCTTCTTGTGTGAAGGTAATGTTAGGAATTGCTTTCATCACACTATGACATTGTGGGCACGACACTGGTATATCGTCAGGACTCTTGAGTTGAGCTAAGCATGAATCAGCTTGTAGTAAAGCTTTACTCAAAGTTTCTCGGCTTTCTTTAGAAAGGAAAAGCAAATCAAAGATAGAGAATCTAGCCGGAGTATTAGCTAACTAGGCTAAAATATCAAATTTGTAGGGCTTCATCATCACCCCTTGATTTGAAGTAGATTTTAATGGGACGTCAAAGCGTACTGCTTTTTGTTTCCCTTTCTCAACCACAGATGGTTTAGCAGGAACAGGAGATGGTTGAGCTGGTAGTGTTTCAGCAACATCCTCTGCTTCTTTAGAAGTTCCCTCATAATCTTTGTGGTACTCTTTTCCAGATCTCTTACCAGCAAAGGTTTTTTCTTCAAACTCAGGAGAATGAAGTACTATATTACAGGTTTTGTTCTTCTTTTCCTTAGTCTTCTTCTTGCAAGGATTTTTATGAAGAACCTCAAAACCTAATCCAATAGTAGATTTTTAACTTTGAATTTGTAAAGAAAGTCGCATTCCTTTATCATAGTTCAACCCTTCTGCCTTCTGAAAGTCATAGTCCATCTTTTTCATGAGATGGACTGATTTTTGACTGTAATATGAATGGACAGCGGACTTTCAATAGATGGTTCAACAGAGGAAGACGGAACATAAACCTATGTAGCCACAGGAGAAAGAGGAATATAAACCTCTGTAACTATAGGAGAAGGAGGAATAGAAACCTCTGTAGTTACAGGAGAAGGAGTATTCAGGATAGGAGAAAAAATCCCTACAGGAGCTTTCTCATAAGCAGCAAAGACTTATTGTGCCCTGTATAAGGGGACACTACTTATTGCTAACCATTGCTGATGAGTAAGTTTGAGTTTGGTAGGAGGAGCCAAACTTGGAGGGCATATATTCAAACCCCTCAATCTATCCTCCAAAGGAATGCCATCCCAAAGATGATCCAAATCATCAAGATCTAGAATAACAACATAAGAAATCATATTGCAAGTCTTGACTTTCCTACCTTTCTTGGATTTTGAAGTTTTACCTTCATCTTCTATTTCGGATACTAAGTCAGGATGTACCCACATGATTTTACCATTTTTTAATGTGAGAGGCAGAAATCCTTCATTTTGCTCTCTAGCAGGCAGGAGATTCACAATCTTCATTGTCGCCTTAGGAATTGGGACAATCCCATCTGGAACTTGCTGTGGAGAAAAACCTTCAAATTGAAGAGAAATCATATTAGTTGTAACTGTATGCTCATCATTGGTTAAGGCGATGGCATTAGCATTTATTAACTCTTAGATTTTCTTCTTTAAGACGTAGCAAGCCTTGGTAGGATGATTTATGTATCTATGATAGATACAATATTTAGGATTGTCAGTCAGATTCACCTCATTAGGCCTTTTTGGCTCCGAAATCTGGAGTTTGCCACTCTTAACGAGACATTAGAATATCCCTGTCATCAAAATAGTACTCTTCTTTTGGTTTGGATGACTCCGGATTATTCGGCATCGTTTTGGGTTTTGAAAGATTAACCACTAGGGTTTCCTTCCCTTTCCTATTGCGATTGTCGGAATTATTACAAGAAGAGCCTTTCTTTTCTTTGTCTTCTGAGCCAAAGATCATCCCGTGTTCACGAGCCAACCTACCGTTGGTCTCAGCTGAAACTGCTGCTATAATGAACGAGGCCTAATCTGTGAATTGGGAGCCCGTAAAGACAACAACGGATGGTCGCAGATTCATTTTGCACGTATCAATCAATGCTGAATCTGGCATACCGTAATGCATTTTCAAAGTAGCCTGTCAGAAAAGTTCAATGAACGTCCGGGTATCTTCCTTCTCCTTTTGTTTAATTTCTATTAAGGAGGACATATTCATGTCTATGTCTCCTTCATAGAAACGGAAGAGAAACATTGCTTTAAACTCGTCAAAAGACGATATACAATTGTCAGGTAGACTGTGATACCAGTTATAAGCTGAACCCGTCAAATACCTAATGAAAACTCGGGTGAGAAGAGCATCATTCTTCTGCAGATGCACAGTCATAATATCAAAGTAATTGATATATTGACTAGGAGAGGCCTTTCCATCAAATAACACCATCGACTGTGGCTTAAATTTTGGAGAAAAGGGTACATCATTCCAGTGAGGAGGATAAGGTTGCTTAATCCCTAACCTTTGGAGATGGTCCTTGTGCTTCAGAACTTCAAACTGTGCTTTTAGCTCACGCATCGCTTGAATAGCTTCACTAGTTTGAGGAAGCACATTCGATTGAATAGTTGTTGGATGTACCATGACCCCCTCCGGAGGTGGTACATATTCTGGAATAAGAGGATCTGGAACTGCAGAATTTTGATTAATAGCAGGCTCTTGAGTAAGATTATTCAAAGGTGTATCAACCCCTTGACTATCTTGAGTTTGTGCTGCTACCTGTACCGGTGTTACTATTGCCGGCTGAACAATTTGCCGAGTCATTATTATTTGATGCATACTTTGCATCATAGAAAGCATGTCTTTCAGTGACTGCTCAACTGCAGAGAGATATTGTTTTGTATTAGCAGTTGACGTCTCTGGTTCATCTCCGATAGCATATGATTCAACCTCCCTTGAAGATACTGAGGGATTGGTGTAAAAGTATGAATCAACACTATCGGTTTCGGACTCCAAAGATTGGGTACCCCCAGCTTATGAATTAGAAGATTGCAACAGTCTTTGACTTCTTGATCGAGTATTCTGAAATACCCCTTCAAAAGTATCAAGGAGTCAGTTGAATTATTGTTGGCCTGGAGTCTGGGACGAATTGCGTCTTGGACGTCGTCCTCTATTGGTATGAGATGCCATATTAACTGATGTATATGACAACTCATGTTCTTGATCATCAACTGATTGCTGAGGCGAATTGTAGCTTAACCGATCAAAAACTGACCGTTTAGAAGCCGAACAGCAACACTTGATTACAATCTGGTGACACTCACAATGGTGATCTTTTTTGGGGAGTGTCACAAGAGATTTTCTGTTTTTACGCTTTTGTACAAGTAACCCGCGTAAATTAGAAGGGGTAGAGGGAGTAGTCTTCTTTATTACATTTGAGACAGAGAAATGTTTAGTCCCTTGTATATAAAGAAGATTACTGGCTGCATTAGCAGAACCAAACTGTATATTTTTACGCGTTTGGAGTTGCGTGCGTAAATCTTATGATTTTTGTCCACAAAGGACTCCATCAGCATTACGCGTAATTTGAAGGTTTGGTACCTTGCGTAAAGTAGTGTAAGAAGGTTGTTGGTGAAAAACTGAAGTTTTACCAACAATAGAATTCATGTTTTTACGCTGCATGCGTGCAGGTAAATTCACTTTAGATGCAAAGGCACCATTATGAACTTTATCTACGCTGTCACTGACAGGAGATTTACCTTTACGCGTAGAGCACAAAACATGAGTATCTGCCACGTCACAGACGGAAGATTTTCCTTTACGCGTAGAGCGTAAAACTTGTGTGTCTACCATGTCATAGATGGGAGACTTATTTTTACGTACAGAGTGTAAAACTTGTGTGTCTACCACATCACAGATGGGAGACTTATTTTTACGCGCAGAGCGTAAAATTTGATTTTTATGCGCAGAGCGTAAAACTTAAGAATCTGCCACGTCACAGACGGGAGACTGATTTTTACGCCCGGGACGTATCACTGAAGGAGAGACTGCCTCGCCACAGACGGGAGCCTCCACAACAGGAGTAGGAAGGATTCCTTTGCCTTCATAGACAGAAGGGAGATCCGATGATGCTTTGGATTTAGGGATCCAAACTTTTCGTGCCTTCCACGATTTTTGAACATTGGAGCAGCGAGTACTACCCCCAGTTCAGAGCATTTCTTCGTAAGCAGTCTTGTCGAAGTAAACAACCAAAGTCTTCTTTGTCGATCCGACTGACACATCATCATATTGAGCAATTGCCTTCTCGTCAGAGGAGAAGGTCATCCCCAGCAGAGTCGTCATTTTGTTTCACTTAACAAAATACCTAAAATTGGCTTTTGAAAGAAAACTAAAAAAAGTACAAAAGTATAAGTTATTTCTGGAAAGTATTGCTATGGAAGTCTGATCTGAGAGCGATCACTTTGTTCCTTGGACTATACGATGATGATGAAGAGAACTGCTTGAAGAAGACGAACAATCGGAAGAATTAAGTCACCAGAAAAGTATCGAGTAACAGCACTGATGGCACAGTCGAATGCTTTCCTACTTTGCTTCACCCTGTTCTTGAGAAAAAGTTGAAGAAATGCTTCTGGGAATATCACTCTGAAAGTATGAGTTTTCTCACAATCTCCTCTCCTCTATTGATCTCTCGATCATATCTGTGTTAAAATTAAGTCTATTTATAGACTAGACCCTCTGTGCGTAAAAAAGCAACAAAGTTGGGTCACTGAATAACTGTCACCCACGATAAAAATCATCCTCTACGCATGATGACACGTGTCCCATGTAGAGTTTTAATCTTTACGCATGGTGACACGTGTCCCACTACTTCAACAAAATAGGGAGAGCATGTACACACGTTCCTCGATGAGTGTGGTATGAAAGCCACATAAGCAGACCACGTTCTCATGTAGACAGAAAAGATCGGGCGTAAAAATGTCCCAAAATATACTTCTTGCGTAAAGTAGCAGACTAGGCGTAAAATAGACCAAAATAAACTTCCCGTGTAAAGTGGCTAAAAATAGCCTTGAGCATAAAATTAGCTCAAATAAACTTTACGCATACAACAGCCTTGAGCGTAAAAGCTCGAATAGCTTTCGTGCGTAAAAGAAGTAATCTCTCGAGCGTAAAGTAGTCCATCTGCACACTAAACGACAAGTGTTGGGTTTAGTGTAAATCAAATCTTCTCGGCTTCTGTGCAATCCTGTTGTCAGAAAATCCTTCTGTCAGATCAAAAATCACACACATTAAGTGCAGCCTGACAGCCTGTCTCCAGCGTAAACTTTCGAGGATAGCTCTCGCGTAAAATTAACTTGCGTAGAGTTTTACTTTATTTAATCTCTGCGTAAAGTCTTAGTCTGGCTCAGTTAGAATTGCGTAAAGTTCTCAACTTCTTTGACTTAGTCCATGAAGCACTTTTTACGCTCCTACAATGCTAAAGAAAGCATAAAACATGTTCACAGAATATCATCTCAGACAAACACAATCATAGTGCAAAATAAACTAAAATGATAGAGTACTAATGATATCTTGGAATGTCGGAGCATTTCCATGTAACAAAGACATAATCAAAGTCTCAAAAAGTGATCATCTAGACAAAATGCAGTACGTCTAGATCACAAATCCTCATCATCATCATCTGCTGTGCCAACACGTCCACCATGTCCAGATAGACCAGCTCCAGAAGTGCCAGCTCCAGATATGTGTAGAGTAGCACCCGAACCACGGTACCAATCATAAGCGTTACCGGGCTGGAAGAGAGTATGTACCGCCTCATCCTTATAGAGGTAACTGGAGACAGCTGGATCTCGGGGAAGAGAACTGGCAGAATGTCCAGTCTGAGAAAATCGAAGATCAGGAAGGAGTTGGCTAGTGCCTAAAACCAAGTCACATCATAGAACTCGCGTTCCCTGGATGTGTCACTGATGAATGTTCGGAGATCAGAAAGGTGTTGATGGATACCCTCAAAAGACATAGGGTAATCCTGATGAGGTGGGGCAGGTGCAGTAGGAGGTGTAGAAGGTGCGACAGCACTAGGATAAGATAACTGGAGGTACTTGGGCGCAGAGTCCAGAACACAAGTAGACAGATCGATGTCAAATCGCTGAAAGATGTGTGGAATGAACATTGCATAAGAAAGATTTTGATCTCTTACGCGACATTGTCCTATCATCTGGATAATAGTCTTGGGAACCAAAAATGGAATTTCCTTGATGATGTGATAGAGGGCAGATAGTTCAAGATTTATAACATTATCTTTTGAAGTAGATTTTGGAAGAATAGTGGAATAGATGATGCGATGTAACTCATAATTAAACAAGTTCAAGTTTGCAGCCTTTAACTTTCCAGAAGAACACGTGCAGGTGCACAAAGATCGTTCTTAAAGCTGAGAAGGGTCGTACCATCGAGAAAATCGAAATCAGTGATATCATCGAGCGGGGCACCTTCGTTAGAAACACCAAGGATTTTTGCTAACAAGACATCATTGAACTCGATGTTAATACCTCCGACACGAGTCTTAACATCAAAAGTGTCTAACACAAGGTTGCAGTAAAATAATCTAATGGAATTAGTAGCTATAGAAAATTTTTCGGTGACAAGTCGGTGTAACCCTAATGCCTCAAAGTAAGGATGATAGTAATGATTGGTCATGAGTTTTAAAATAAAACTCATTATATGCACCGTCGGCTGATTGGATCGGGGAAAAGTGTGAATCCGCTGGTGGATTCGAAGACGACGCCTCTTCACTGGCATTGGTCTTCTTTCTCTTGGAAGGAGTGAATCCCTTAGGCATTTCTCCCAAATTTGAATAAAAATTAATAAAATTGAAGGAGATGGAAGGAGAGAGTTATACCTTCCAAAAATTGAGTATGTTGTAGAGACATGAATTCTCAGCACGAATCAAAAATTTAGATAAAAATCTCCAAGTGGATTGGGAGAAATGGATTAGAGAAATTCTAGGGTTTAGAAAAGCTTTCGGGCGACTGCTGTTGCTGTGAGAGGAGTTTGGAAGAGATGAAGAGGAGGGGGCCTCGGGTTCTGACTTAAAAACGTATACAACCAAAAGAACTCGGGCCGAAATCGGGCCAAATTTGCCTAGGGTTCTTTTGGTGAATTTTGAGAAAGGAAAATTTATGGGCCATATCCTTTTCATCAACTCCTTTCAATTATTTAACTCTAAGTTTAGTAATTTTAAATTTCAATTAATATAATTAATATTATTTTACAAATTAAATTTTGTTACACAGCGACTATTTTAGATTAGCTGTAGGGGTACTGTCCCAGATAACGGGAGTTCACCGGAAAACAATTAAATACCGCTTCGCTTCGATCGTAGTCGTGATGACAGACAGACCCTTTGTAGGCTTGTCTCATAAACAGTTTTTGAGTATTGAAAAAATAATTGTATAAAACAAAATTAATTAAAATTATTGACATCTAAAATTCCTAATTCCCGATGTAAATAATTGAAACGATCTTCCGCTAGAGATTTTGGGAAGATGTCAGCTAATTGATTCTCTGTGTCTATGTATACAAGGTTTATATCTCCATTTTGTTTATGATCTCTAAGAAAATGATGTCGAATCTCGATATGTTTAGTGCGAGAGTGACATACTGAATTCTTAGTCAAATTGATAGTGCTACTGTTATCACAGAAAATGGGTATGTGTGTGTATAGTAAGCCAAAGTCTTCTAAGGTTTGCTTCATCCATAAAATTTGTGCACAACAACGTCCTGCGATGATATACTCGACCTCAGTTGTTGATAATGTGACAGAATTTTGTTTCTTGCTAAACCAAGAGACTAAAACTTTGCATAGGAAATGACATGTACCACTGGTACTTTTCTATCTACTTTGCATCCAGCAAAATCAGCATCCAAATAATCGGTTAGGTCAAACGATGTGGTTTAGGGATACGATAAGCCGACAGAAGAAGTGCCTTTAAGGTATCGAAAGATATGCTTAACCGCGCACAAATGTGATTCCTTAGGGTTGGCTTGAAAACGTGCACACAAGCAAACACTAAACATTATATCAGGTCGACTAGAAGTTACGTAATGTAAACTACAAATCATACCTCGATACTTACGTATGTCGACAGGTTTGTCTTGTTCATCAATATCAAGCTTGGTTGAAGTTGCTATCGGAGTGACAAGTGGTTTGACTGCTTCCATATCGAATTTCTTTAATAAATCTTTTGTGTACTTGGCTTGATTTTTGAACGTCCTATTGTTGGTTTGTTTGATTTGCAGTCCGAGAAAGAATTTTAGCTCTCCCATCATGCTCATCCTAAACTCATTCTGTATACACTTTAAAAATTCTTGACAAAGAGATTCATCAGTAGATCCAAAAATGATATCATCTACATAAATTTGAATCAAAAGAAGATTGTTATTAAAAGACTTTATAAACAGTATAGTGTCAACCTTTCCTTTTGAAAAGCTGTTGTTAAGTAGAAAAGAACTTAGACAATCGTACTAAGCACGAGGGGCTTGTTTCAAACCGTATAATGCCTTCTTTAACTTGAAAACATAATCAGGATTTTTGAAATCAGTAAAACTTGGAGGTTGAGCTACATAAACTTCTTCTTTTATAAAACCATTCAAAAATGTACTTTTAATATCCATTTGAAATAACTTGAAATTATGAAAACATACAAATGCACATAACATGCGAATGGATTCTAATCTCGCAACTAGGGCATAAGTGTCATCGTAGTCGATACCTTCTTCCCGATTGTATCCTTGAGCTACGAGTCGAGCCTTGTTACGAGTCACTAAGCCATTCTTATTTAGTTTATTTCGGAATACCCAACGGGTGCCAATGACCGGATGATTAATGGGCTTGGGAACAAGTTCCCAAACTTGATTTCGTTCGAATTGGTTTAATTCCTCTTGCATAGCATCTAACCAAAAATTATCACTACATGCTTCTTCAATATTTTTGGGTTCAAGTTGTGAAATAAAAGCAACACAGGAAGCTATATCTTTACTAGAGGAACGAGTACTTACAGCCTTGGTAATCTCACCAATTACTAAGTCCTTTGGATGGTCTGCCAAAAATCTTATTTTTTTGGCATATCCTCTGGATTGTTGGTTCCGACTTCTGGTTCTGTACGTGATTTGCTTGGAGACTCAGCTGGTGCTTTGTGTGAGTGTTCTACAGGAGTAATACTAGGTGTACTTATGTCTTCATCATCATCATCCACAGAATGTTGATTGAGTTCGTCAAATTTAACATTTATTAATTCTTCGATGATCATCGTTCTTTTGTTGAAGACTCTGTACCCTTTGCTTTTCGTCGTATAACCTAAAAATATACCTTCATCGGCCTTTTCGTCAAATTTTCCCAAATTATCTTTAGTATTAAGAATAAAGCATTTACAACCAAATACTTTAAAATAAGAAATTGAGGGAGTTCTATCAAACAGTAATTCTTAGGGAGTCTTCTTCGATATAGGTCAAATTAGAACCCTATTGAGAACATAACATGCTGTACTTACAACTTCAGCCCATAGGTATTTAGGTAGACTAAACTGGTTTAACATTACTCTGGCCATTTCGGATAGGGTCCTGTTCTTATGTTCCACAACTCTATTTTGTTGTGGAGTCCTAGGACAAGAGAACTCATGCAAATAACCGTGTGTGTCACAAAATTGCTTTGACTCTACATTCTCAAATTCGCCGACATGGTCGCTTCGAATACGAGTGATCATAAAACCCTTTTCATTTTGAACCTTCTTGCAAAATGTGACGAATTCTAATAATGCATCGTCCTTACGTGCAAGAAAATATACCTACGTGAATATAGAGAAATCATCTAATATTATAAATGCATATAACTTACCACCTAGGCTAGCAATTCTACTAGGTCTAAATAAATCTATATACAGCAATTGTAGAGGTCTAGTGGTACTTACAACGTTCTTGGACTTAAAAGCGGATCGGGTAGCTTTGTTCTTTTCACATTCGCTATATACCGTATCCTTCTTGAAAGAAATGTCCGATAAGCCTAGTACTAGCTTCTTTGTGGATAGTCTTGAAATTGTGTCCATGTTTGCATGACCGAGTCTCATGTGCCATAGTTGACTCTTATCAATTTTGGCCATCAAGCATCTACATGTTTTGTTAGCATCTTCTAACAGATAGAAAACATATATATTGTCTTCTTTGATACCTTCAAAGATAGTACTACCAGTTGAGCTATCAACTATAGTACATTTGTCTTTGACAAAGTTAATGCCATAACCGTGATCAGCTAAATGACTTATGCTGAGTAGATTATGTTTTAACTCAGTAACTATACAGACATCTTTAATCACAGGGTAGGGAGCCTTACCAATATTACCAATACTAATTATGTACCCTTTCAATTATTATCGAAGGAGACATATCCTTCTTTCTTCTTCGACAGTGTTGCAAATAATGAAGCATTACCGGTCATATGCCGTGAGCAGCCGCTGTCGAGGATCCATTTGCTTCTAGCATGTGAAGGGCGTTTCACCTATAAAAGAAATTGCAGATAAAAACTTTGGTACCCATTTCTTGTAGGGTCCTGGAGTATTAGTTTTTGGTATCCATGCACAGATTTTTAAATCAACAAGCTTTCTAACTCTACATGAAGAAGAAATAAGACCAATGATGCCATAATAGTGACATCTAGCATGCTGAGTATTGAAAGCAGAGTGCTATATATGCATTATTGGTAGGTCTAGGTTTTCTAGTGTAGAAGAATGCATGCCTATTTGTCTTCTTGGGCAATAGTTTGGTTTGGTTAGGTCTGACAGTGTTGAGTTTGACCGTGTTCCGATGATTTGGTAAGTGACACGTGTTAGGGTAGGAAGCAACAACTTCAGGCTGTTTTCCTATCCTAATTTCTAACTTTTTGGAGGTGTCATATAACAAGCTATATTTAGCAGTGAGTGCATCATTTCTAACTGTAGCTTGCTGGAGACTTTTCTTCTCTTTGAGTAAGTCTTCCTCTAATTCGGTAATGGTCTTGTCCTTCTCTTCGGGTAGTCTTTGGGTCTCGTGTAATAATAGCTTAACAGAAGAAAGCTCACCTTCCTCACTAGAACAATTACTACTTGTAACCTCATCTAGTAGGTCGGTAAGTCTTCCTATTTTACCTTTGTACTCTTTGAGTACCTTCTTAGAGGTCTGGTATTTACTACGCAGTCTTCTGTAATCCCCTAAGAGGTCAGTAAAGGCTTCTCCTAGTTGCTCAAAGGTAAAATCATCATAAGTATCAACACATGGGTTTAGTGGTTACCTGATCGTACGCTATCAAGCATACAATTGCAGCATCATCTGATTGCTTGTCTTCTGGGTCAGTAGCTTCACTTTCATGCCATATGCTTGTATTGGCATATCTTCAGGACGTAGACTTATTCAGGTAGCCCTCGTCATATTTGATGTTCTTCCTGGTTGTTGATGATGTTGTTGGACAGTCCTTCTTCATATGTCCTTTCTTCTTACAGCTATAGCAAATAGGATCTTCATCGTTGTTTTTATTATTGCTGTTGTTGTCCTTTGTTCTTCTATTTAATCTCATGAATTTCTTAAATTTTCTCACCATAAGAGCTTGATCCTCAGTGTCAGAGTTATTGTCGTCGAAATCATCTTCTACAGTTCTTCTATGTTGAGCCTTGAAAGTGATCGACTTCTCTGACTTCTCCTTTGGTATCTTCAAAGACTTGAAGTTCCAGCTCGTGAGTGAGTAGCTTACCATGAGTGTTTCAAGAGATATTGTTGAGAGGTCCTTCCCTTCAATAATTGTTGTAGCCTTTGGAATCCAATTCTTCGTCAGAGCTCGTAGAAGTTTGTGAATCTTCTCATGGTTACTGTAATCCTTGCCTAATAATGACAGAGGATTTACAATATCTAGGAATCTCGTAAACATATGGGTGACAGATTCGTTTGGCTTTATCTTGAACGCCTCATACTCCTGAGTAAGTGTGCTGATCTTTGACTCCTTGACTTACATCGTACCTTCGTGGGTTACTTCAAGAAGTTTTCATACTTTATTTGATGTTGTGCAAGTAAACACCCTGTTAAATTTGGTCCTGTCTAAGGCACAAAATAAAGCGCTAATAGCACGTGCGTTAAGACTGGCATTTTGCTTTTCCTTATCAGTATACTTATCATGCAGTTTTTCAACCAAAACATCTTCAACAAGAATACGAAAAGGCTTTTTATAGCCATCAACAACTATAGACCATAAGTCAAAGTCTAGAGATTTCAAGAAGAAATTCATCCGTGTTTTCTAATAAGTATAATTTGTACCGTCAAATAGAGGAGATCTGTTTGTGGCTTGGCCTTCACTTGTGAACTTCACAGTTGCTATGTGTTGTGCTATGATCTATGTAACAGTTAAGTATAGTAAAATTATAACTGCAATGTTACCTTGCTTTACCTGTATAACCCGTTATGATACCAATTTTAGGAACAAATTTATAAAGCACAATACTCTAGAGGAGGTGAATAGAGTAGGCAGCGAAATATAACTAATTTAAAAGTTAGCAGCAAGATCACAGAGAAATATATATATCATAAGTAAATAATGTAAAAGCAGAGATTAGAAAGCAAACACAAAGACCGCGATGTATACTGGTTTTCCTCTTGTGAGAAATAGTCCAGTCGGAAGAACTCTAACTTCCAGTTGAATCCACTATTGGAATAAACCGTAAGTTTTCATACGAAGTCCTTGCAACTTCTACAAACGCGAGCTTTGATTCGAAGTACTCAACCAACTTTAATTTTGAAGAGTCTTTCTTCAATCAAGCCTCTGATTATAATCGCTCTGAAGCTTCTAGACCATACCGTACTGGCAAATCGACTAGAGGATTGTAACTGGCTTAAGATTTGAAAAATAAAGCTTAGAACTCTTTGGAATAGAACAGTAGGCTTTAGAGAGAAGAGATGAAAGTGAATTGGTGTAAGAGTGAACTGAAATGATCGAAATCCTTCTCTATTTATAATTTTTCCAAAGGCAGAACTCTGGCAGAATTCGGATAGAACTCTATGAGAAAATCTCATAAAAATCCGTAACTATAGGGAGACCAAGTTTTCAAACGTTCCAAACACAACAGCCACTAACCGAACTCTGGCCGAACTCGGGCCGAACTCTGGTCGAGTTCTGTCAGGGTTTAGTAAGGGTTTTTGCAAATTGATTTGTGGTCTTTTTGAAATTCTTTTAAGCAGTTAGGAACTTTTTGTAAATAGGGGCTGTTTTTTAAAATATGAGATATTTTTGAAAATATTTTTAGGGTAGCCTATTTGTCAGTACGACTCAGTGTACAATGTATTCCTAGATTCAATAAAAAATAAAAATTACATTGCATAAAAAAATACAGACTCGAGTGGCAAACACAGCTTCGGTCTTGAATAGATCGGATAGATATTCTCTGGCAGTGTCCAAGAGTCCAAAACTTCTTTAAGTAGCCCTTATACTGAGACAGTTTGATCAATTATTAAAATCAGGTTTGACTATGACCAATGGGCCAATAATTAGGTGTTTTAGTCTTTATTTGTAATCATGAAGAATCTATAATAGATCTTTGTAGACATAATTTTAATAAAGAACTTTTTATGCACCATCTTTGTATGTCTGTTGTGACTTTTTATTATTGTCTGCGTTTTTGGGTGCTTACGCTTTTCTGAAGTTTGTATGCAGCGACTTCTTATCACCTATGCTTTTGTCACGGCTGCACTTTTTCATGCTTCTACAAGACACCCTTCAAAGTGTTTCAAACTAAAGTCAATCTCGGAATACTTTGAACATAAGCATGACACGTGCCCTTTGCAAATGAATGCCCAGCACGCTTGCTGACAGGCTGTCGTCACACTTAGCCTTTCACATTAAATGCCTTGACCCATCATTTCATTAAAAGTTGATCATAACTCCTCGTTTCTAGGGAACGGTCATCATAATCTCGACTCTTAATTCCTACGTCGTCCGAAGAGTCTTTTCGAGTACGAAGCATTTTGTCTTCTTTTGCCAACGTGGTCGTACCCTATTAGTAGGGGATGTTTGGAGAGAGAAAAGCTTTTTTTCTTTTTTCCTTCCAACAAAAGCTTTTTGTCAGAGCTTTCTTCTTCCTTCGAACCCTAGCTTTCTTGCCATGGCTTCCAAGAAATCAAGAACCAATACAGCTCCTGCGGTGAGCTCTAAGAAGGCCAGCGGGGCAGTGGCTAGCCCTAGACCGGCTGGAGGAGCTGCGATGAGTGCGAGACAGACTAGAGCGTCGTCGGCGAGACAAGCTGGAGAGGCCACGACGAGCATTCGACAGGCCAAAGGGAAGCAGTTAGCCTCAGAAGCAGTCGTCGTTGAGCAAGCTCTTGTCGTAGGAGTCTTGGTGCATGAAGACGTGCGGCCACCGGTTGCTAGTAGGTGTCTGATCGTCATTGACATCCTAGTTTGCTGATGCATATGAGCGTCGAATCATAGGAGTGTCGTCTTGAAGATATGCTAATACGTTTTCTTGCTGATGCCCATGGGCGCCATTCTTCGGAGTGGCGTTCCGAAGATATGCTAAAGCTTTGTTAACCGATACGCATAGTCGTTACTTTTTATAAAGTAGCGACTATAGATGTGCTGAGGCTTTCTGTAGGTGCACAACCAGTGTCTATCCACAGCTCCTTTCACAAGGTACCTGCACGGATGCTGGTTGGTTGACTATAATGCCCAGTCCCAAAATACTTAGGACTAAGTGCGTAGACATGCCAGCTGCATACATACGATGTATACTCCAACATATGGAATCCTCGCATATATACATAAGCTGTAAAATACAGTAAAACCATGACAACTAAATCTTATCCACAAAATAAAAGAATAATACTATAAATCAACTATAAATTTTATCATTTATACATGTAGTTGGGCGGAGACAAATCCACTACCAACTATTTTAAATGAGATAAAATATACAAGGAAAGGATGGATAAAATTGCATGACGAACCAAGAGCAATCATCTTCGAAGGAATGGAGAAGATCACGGCCTTGGCTAGAACACCTGCAAACAGTCATAAAGCGCACACCTGGAGAGATCACCAGGTCCTCAGAGGGACGTAACAAGATACAAGAAAATACCATGCCGTATAAACTGTGATATATAATAGAAAATAAGGTGATGCATGCAATAGGGTTCCTAACCATTCCACTGTGAACATGAAGTTGAGATAAATCCTTCGACGTATGAGCCCTAGCTGATAATAGGATCTGGTATAGTCCCCTCTTGGCACCAATGACCAAGCGCATAATGTTCAAGAACGTCAGTGGCCAACCTGAGGGGGTAAGCATATCCGTATCTCCAACGGAGCTTCCGGGTTATAAGGGAAAGTGTAATAGAAGCCCATACGTCAGGTATTGTTTTCTCCACCCATTGCCTAGTATCATCATCTCCATGACTAATATGAACCTCTAGTAACCGCCAAGTCTACTAGCATGTAATTCTATTTGACAGTTACTTCTATCCATCGTACGTCTCATACGTGTCGGTGGCTAGCCGACTACACGAGTATGTGTCCTACATGTAACTCACAACATGTGATAAAGCATGTGTCAAGTCCATACGAGATATACCAATACCTCATCATCAATGGGTGGTTACTAGGCTAAGTCAATGCAAGAGAATAAAACAAAGCGAATAAAATGACCGATGCAGTCGCTTGCACCCAAGTGTGACTTGGACGCACAATGATATAATACTAACAACAGATAAATAATATTGAATATAAATAATTGAAAATAAGAAAAAAGTAACCACAGAGTAAGGTGACAAGGTATCTTGCCTGGCGGTGCGGGAATGGCAATCCAACAATCAAGTACGTCAACAATAAATCTCAAAATCCACGAACGGCTTCGGATGCTGAAACAAACATCAAGAATATTTTCGGTGTAAAATATATATCTAGGAAGCGCCTGTCAAAAAGTCCAATTCTAGAACAGGGGCAAAATCGTAATTTCGGGTCAAAATGATGTCCGTCGTTGGATCCGTTTTGCATCGAAATGCGTGGCAGTATCTATGGTCTCTAAAGTCGTCAAACTATATGTCTACGGGTCCGGTTTGACGAGACGAACCCAACCGTATGTCCAAAGTTGGATTCCGACGGGCTATGCACAAAATTGCTCATTGGATCGGGTCTGTAACACCAATCCCAAAATACTTAGGACCAAGTACGCAACATGCCAGCTGCACATATACGAAGAATACTCCAATATATGAAATCCTCGTATACGTACATAAGCTATATATATAATAAAATCACATGTCAGAATATAAGTATCTAATCTCATCACAGCTCAACACAGAAGAAATGAGAGTCAAACGAGAGTCCAATAAATAATGCATCAAAAGATAGCCGGGTGGACATACCCACTCCAAACAGCTATGTAAAATAGTCACAAAGATCGGAGTCCAACCTCCAAAAAATAGAAAGTAAATGAAAGAACATAAGATGTCCCCTACATAGTCTCAATAATCCTCGAAGATAAGAATAGAGCTAAATGTCAAAGGAAAATGCCTCGTCGTCCACAAAAGATGGATCCAATGCCGCTCCGTACTCCTGTGGAAAATCGTCTAATCTTGGAGAGATAACCAGGTCCTCAGAGGGGCGTAACAAGATACAAGAAAACAGCATGCCATATAAACTGTGATATATAATAGAAAATAAGGGATGCATGCAATAGGGTACCTAACTGTACTATAGTGAATATGCAATAAAGGACAATCCTCCACATATGGACACTCGGACTGTATAGCAGTGGCATCGTCCCTCTCATCGGGAATCAGTACAATCCGTCCATAACGTTCGGCGAACGTCAGAGGGAATCAGTAAGAAAATGTCCATAACGTTCCCTGAACGTCAGAGGGAATCAGTACAATAGGGTGAACCTGCGTCTCCAAGGGAGCTTCAGGTACAATAACAGTATGTAAATACGGCCCATACATCAAGGAACTGTTCTTTCCTCCTAATGCCTAATGGAGTCACATCCATGACTCATATGACCATCTAGTAACTGCCAAGTCCACTAGTATACAATTCTATTGGCAGTTACTCCTAACCGTCGCACGTCCCATACGTATCGTTGGCCGGCCGACTATGCGAGTACGTGTCCAATATGTAACTCACAATACGTGGTAAAGTACGTGTCAAGGCCGTATAAGATATACCAATACCTCATCATTAATGGGTGGTCACTAAGCTAAGTCAATGCAAGTAAATAATATAAGCCAAATGAACGACCGATATGGTCGCTTGCACCCAAGTGTGACTCGGACGCACAGTGATATAAAACATAGAACAATATATATGAAACTAAAAATAAATAACTGAAAAATAAAGTAAAGTAATCACAGAGTAAGGTGGCAAGGTATCTTGCCTGATGGTGCAAAGTGGCAAGTCCAGGAAATCACAATATCAGCCAAGAAATGTCACAATCTCTAAACAACTCCGGACGCTGAAACAAACATCAAAAACATACTCGGTGTAAATGATATACCTAGGAAATGCTTGTCCAAAAGTCTAATTCTGGAACATAGGCAAAATCATAATTTCGGGTAAAAACGATGTCCACCGTTAGGCCCGCTTTGCACTGAAATGCGTGCCAAAGTCTATTGTCTCTAAAGTCGTCAAACTACATGTCGACGAATTCAGTTTGAGGAGGGGAACTCAACGGTATGTCCACTTTTGGATTCCGATGAGCCGTGTACAAAATCGCCTGTTTGAGTGGGTCACGGGCCCGCCAAAAAGGGGTTCCGGTCGACCTTTATCAGAATCGAACCAAACTTAGTACACAGGAACAGAATTTCGATTCGGATCTGTTAGCGCAAGTTTCGTCTCGATTTGATGGTTGTACACGAAGTTGGGGCAAAATTTACAAATTGGCGATACGGGGGTATCTTAACGGATACGGACTAATTTCGTCGCACACACGCATCGAAACTGAGTTCCGTCAGTTCCCACACGTCAGCAACGTCCATGTGCGCCTTTCGATGCATATGGCGCACGACCAGGTCACCCGATTTGTCGGGGCGTACGCCATATCGAGAAAATTTTAGTATTTTATATAAATTAACACATGTTTTCCTCAAACTTCACCATCAATTTACTTTTTACACGTTAATCGAAACCACAATCCAGATGATGCGTTGCGATCTCGGTTATGTTGTCTGTTACTGTTTTTAATTAGTTTCTACAAATCTTTAATAAAAAGCAAGAAAATTGGCCGACAAGTTGTCGTTTTAAAATAATTTTTAGTATTACAGAAAATAGGTTTTTCTTCAACTTTGTCTCGATTTTTTGAGCAAGGCGATGAGTTGTTTCAAAATCCACCTAGAAGATCTCGAAGAGTGTTAATTCTACTTTCTAAAAAATCTTACGGATCAAAAATCGGTGCTACGAGTAAAAAGTTACGTCAACGGGAAGTAGGGTACCTTGAGTGGGAAAACTGTTCCGTGGATGAGAAGGGGCTGACTTTCGATGCTCCGTTCGTCGCGCACACAACTCCTTCACTGGTTAAACAAACTCGTATGCGAAGAGGGTATGTTCTGCCGTAATTTTTGTTTTGGAAGTCTAGGGTTTTGAGGTCTGGGGAGGAAGTTATATTTATAACAACTTGTGGCAAAAACCTAATACGAATAGATTTACTAATAAGCTAATGGGTGGGTTGGTGTTTTTTTTGGCGTTGGGTTGCTGCTGTATGCAGCTAGCAAGGGGCAGGGGTGGGGCCCGTCCACTTTAAGTGGGTGGGTTTGTTTGCTCTTTTTTTCTTTTCCTTTTTCGTTTTTTATTTTCATTTCTTTTTCTTTTTTATTTTTTTTTCTTTTTTTTAGAAATGTGACGCCCCAGAACCAGAATACTGGAGAGCGGGGGCGTACATAGCCAGCTACGTATATTGAAATAGAATCCACCTCGCTATACGGTCACGGCTGTCTAGATATGAGGGTTTACTACAAGCCAACGGTCTCTTAAGGTCAAGCCTATTGTCTCAATCTCAAGCAAGTAATATAGTTACAAGATGTTAGACCACCAAATATACAATAAAAGGAGTCACAAATATTACATATTCAACTGATCATAAAGCTAGTCATACAAAGTACGGAGACTAGCAAGAGTTTAGTCATACATGATCAACCCTAGGATTTATTAATCATGTTTACAGCCCGTAGGCTGACAGTAAGTAAATATGTATCGAGCTAACAGGTGCTCGTCGGTTAAATGCCTCAAAAGAATAATTTTACAACATAGTGAGCGAAGCGAAATGGAAAACCCACTCGTAGCCCGGGTTCCTTCTAGTCGCCACCATTGGGCTGGAGGTTCGGTAGATCCTCGGGTGCTGCTCCGAAATCTGGCCACACAAAACCAGCTGGGTCAAACCCCAAAAAGAGCAAGTGCCATAAGGAGGCCACGAAATAAGAACAAAAGCCAGCATATCAGAATATAAGAATTAGAAGAAAGTACAAGTAATAAGAGTACAACAGGACAATAAACGACTAGGGACGTGGAACCATTCCGGGAGCCAGGTTACAAACCGTAAACCAAACAAGGATCGGGGTTGTAACCCTTCGCCTGAATAGCACTATGTCTCTACCTATTTATTGTTAAAGATAAGTAAAACAATCATGTTCAGGAGTACCAGGTACTGGGACTAGACGAGACTTAGGCAAGGCTGGACACCATCCATTCACAAGCGGCCAAGCAATTACTACGGCTTACTACTTAACTAACTAGGGTTATCACAAGCCTAATTACTAACAAGATGCAAATTGAGAATTTTCCAGTCCTAAGCCCTGCAGACTATCTAGTTATCCTTCCGCGGGTTGAGAGTATGGTTGGGTACATCGCCCAGGAGACGATATACCCTTAGGTGACTTAGAGGGTGCAACACATGACAGTGAGCTAGAAATGTGCCCTACTCGTCGGCAGGCTACAAGTCCATTAAAGCGCCCAGATAACGAGATTGCCTGTGACTGGAAATTCTCCATGACTATAGTTTGATCTAGTCATTAGCCTAATCCATATTCAGTGTGAATCCCTGACCGTGGTAACCAGGTAGTCACGTCCTAGACATGATGCAAGACAAGACAAGACAAGTGGATTGCACGAAGCAGCATGAATGAACACCCACGGAGTCAGAGTTGATTATATGAGTCAAGTTAGCCATCACAACAGCATCAAGTCAAGTCAAGTTACAAGTTACAGGTTACGAGTTACAAGTCGGGAGTGCGCCGCCACGGGCCACTATCAAGTTATCCAGTTGTAAAGATTAATCATGGATCACAGGTCACAAGTTAAGAGCGAACCCCATCGGGTCACTATCAAGAAGATCAGAAGGCACTAGGATCATAAATCACAAAATTCATGAAAACCGTACTAGTCATAAGCAAAATACCAAAAATCCGTGCCAGTTTGTGTCGGGTCGAGACAGTCATGTTGTGTGGAACAAGATCTCAAAACTCCAATCCGCAAAAGAGTAGCCAAGTCCTAGGAAATAGAACCAAACCATCATGGGCAAGTAGGTTGCGTTAGGGATCAGATTGCACTGGAGGAATGGACTGCGCTGAGGTTGGGTTGCGCTAGAGTCGGCTTTCGCTGGGTCGGGTTGCGCTGGGAGCGAGCTGCGCAGGGTTCTGCGCTATAATTGGGTTGCACTGGAGCCAAGCCGCATAGGGAGTGAGCTGCGCCGGATGTGAGCTGCGCAGGAATTGGGTTGCGTTGGGAAAGAGGCGCTGAGGAGCGAGCTGCGCAGCGGTCAAGTGCGCCAATGGAAGGAAGGCGCTGGAGCTAAAAAGCGCCAGCGCGGGTCAGCCCAGCGCAAAGCGCTGGCCGAGGAGTTAGCGCAGTTCGGCCATGCACTAAAGAGCGCTGGCCGAGGATCATCTTCTCCACCAAGCCGAGAGTAAGACCCCAAGAACCCCAAATTTCCAATCTTCATAACTTAGCCAAAACAAAACCAAATTTGGATTTTCAAAGTTCTAACTTGTGTAAAATTCAATTCTCTTCCACATGGAAGCCTCAAAACAAGGAAAAATCTAAGTTTAATAGATCAAAACTAAGAAAATCTGAAAATGGTTAAAACTTAGATCTAGAAAAATGGAAGCTCCAAATCACAAAATGCCAAGTTCTAATGTTGTTCACCATAGCCTAATCTAGCTAATGGACAAATAAAATTGGATGCTTATTTGGTGGCAAGGTGCACTTGCCTATGGTGTTGGTGGAGGAAGGAAGAAGAAGTTGAAGAAAATTAAATAGAAGTTATGAGGAAAGAGAAAGTTAGGTGGGGTTTTAATGTGGGAGGGTATGTTGTGTTGAGGGTGGAGGTTAGCTAAGTGTGGTCCAATGCATACTAAACCAAACCAAACCAATTCCTTCTCCATAAAATAAAACTACTTCAGGTCCAAAAACCCATTTTACGAGAAAACCAAAATCCGCTAGTTAAGCCAAAACACAATTACAGGCCAGAATCTGAAAAAATAAAATACAAGTCCGAAATACCTATACGCCTAATTAAAATACGTATTCCAAAATACGGGCATTACAACTCTACCCACCTTAAAAGAATTCTGTACTCGGAATTTAAATCAAGATGCTTAGAGATGTAAGAGCCAACTATACTATCCACAAATAAGCTACACTAAGCAAACAATCAACCAATTATTCATGCAAGCAAGGGATGGCAAGTATAAGGCATAAGGAAGACATTATACCTTACGAGTCAAACAAGTCGGGATATCGCGATCGGATGTCGTCCTCACGCTCCCACGTTGACTCACCTAGAGAGTGATGACCCCAAGCAACACGGACTAAGCTAATAGTCTTGTTCTTGAGTATCTTTTCTCTCCGGTCCAATATAGACACGGGCCTCTCCTCATACGAAAGGTTGGTACCAACAACCAATTCCGAATGGTCCAGGATGTGGTTCGGGTCCGGGATGTACCGTCGTAATTGGGACACATGGAATACATCATGTACCTCACTTACCGACGGTGGAAGAGCGAGACGATAGGATACATCTCCTTCTCGCTCCAGGATATCGAACGGCCCTATATACCTAGGACTAAGCTTTCCCCGTACGCCAAGGCGAATGACGCCACGATTAGGCGAGATCCTAAGGAATACATGGTCGCCGATAGCAAACTCTAAGGGACGTCGATGAGCATCGGCCCAATGGCACTGGCGATCTTGGGCCACTCGAAGGCGATCTCTGATCCTTCTGACCACTTCAACTGTCTGGTCAATCATTTTTGGACCAAGCATCTGCCTCTCTTCGATGTCATCCCATGCTAGTGGGGATCTGCACTTCCTACCATACAGTGCTTCGAACAGAGCCATCTGAATACTGGCATAGAAACTATTGTTGTAGGAGAATTCTACCAGGTACAGGTGATCCTCCCATGAACCATCGAAGTCAAGATTACAAGATCTCAACATATCTTCAAGAGTCTGGATTGTATGCTCTGACTGACCATCTGTCTGCGGGTGATAAGCTGAGCTAAACTGAAGGTGAGTTCCCAAACTCTCTTGCAGGCTACGCCAAAAGTGTGATATGAATCTCGAATCCCTGTCCGAGGTGATACTGACGGGCACACCGTGAAGCCTGACAATCTGCCTGAGGTACATTTCTGCTAGCTGAGCTGTCGACTGACCAACTCTGAACGGAAGAAAGTGAGCTACCTTCGTGAGCCTGTCAACTATAACCCAAATGGCATCTCGACCAGCTGGCGATCTAGACAATCCAGTCACAAAATCCATGGTCACATGCTCCCACTTCAATTCTGGAATCGACAAGGGCTGAAGAAGTCTAGCGGGCCTCTGATGTTCAGCTTTAACCTGCTGGCAAACCAAACACCGAGAGACAAATCGGGCTATCTCCCTCTTCATGCCATTCCACCAGAAGTGTTGACGAATGTCACGGTACATCTTCGTGCTACCGGAATGAATAGAATACTGTGAACTGTGAGCTTCTGACATGACCTCCTGTCTGATATCTCCACTAGGTACACAAAGACGAGTGCCGTGCCGAAGTATACCATCTTCATGAATGCACAACTCTGGCCTTCTTCCTGCCTCATACTCTGCTCTGAGTCGCTGAATCTTGAAATATGTAGACTGCGCCATCCGGATCCTCTCAACTATGTTGGACTGAACCTGTAGACTGGCTATCAACGCCACGTTGGTAGGAAGAACCACTTCAATTCCCATCTTCTGAAGATCTGCCAATAATTTCGGTTGTGCCGTTAGGAAATAAACTCCGGCTCAACGCATCTGCTACAACGTTGGCCTTCCCTGGGTGATATTGCAAATCCATATTATAGTCCACCATTAGCTCGTGCCATCTTCTCTGCCGCATGTTAAGGTCCTTCTGGGTGAAAACATACTTCAGGCTCTTGTGGTCGGTGAAGATCTCCACCCTATCTTCGTACAAGTAGTGCCTCCACAACTTAAGTACAAACACTACTGCTGCCAGTTCCAAGTCGTGGGTCGGATAATTCTTCTCATGATCACGAAGTTGTCATGACGCATAAGCTATTACCTTCCCATGCTGCATCAAGACACACCCCAATCCTCTGCCTGAAGCGTCGCAATAAACTGTGAATCCTCCGGTCCCATCTGGAAGTGTGAGAATGGGAGCCGTTATCAAACCTCGCTTCAACTTCTTAAATGATTCCTGACACTCTGCTGTCCAAGCAAACTGTGCATCCTTGCGGGTCAACTGGGTCATCGGTGTCGAAATCCTTACAAAATCGAAAACGAATCGTCGGTAGTAGCCGACCAATCCAAGGAAGCTGCGAACCTCTGCCACTGAACTAAGTACTGGCCATGTCTCGATAGCTACAATCTTCTGAGGATCTACTTCCACTCCTCCTCGGGTAATGACATGACCCAAGTACGAAATACGATCGAGCCAGAACTCGTATTTACTAAACTTGGCGTACAACTGATGCTCTCTAAGCGTTTGAAGGACGATTCTGAGATGCTGCTCATGCTCTACTTCGCTCTTGCTGTAGACCATGATATCATCTAGGAACACGATCATGAACTGATCCAAGTAAGGCATGAAAATGCGATTCATGAGGTCCATGAATACGGCTGGCGCATTGGTCGCTCCAAAGGGCATAACAAGGAACTCCCAATGTCCATACCTAGACCGGAAAGCTGTCTTGGGAATGTCCTGCTCTCTGACTCTGATCTGGTGGTATCCTGACCGCAAGTCTATCTTCGAGAACACTGAAGCCCTTTTGAGTTGATCAAACAAGTCATCTATCCTCGGAAGAGGATATCTGTTCTTGATTCTCACTGAGTTCAAGGTACGATAATCTACACATAACCTGGACGTACCATCCTTTTTTTTTACAAGAAGCATCGGGGCTCCCCAAGGCGATCCACTTGTACGGATGAATCCCTTGGTCCTGAGTTCTTCAATCATCTTGTACAAAATCTCTAACTCTGAAGGCGCCATCCTGTAGACTCGCTCTGATACTGGTGCTATTCCGGGGATCAAGTCTATAGTGAACTCAATCTCTCTCTCTGGCGGTATCCCTTGAAGTTCCTCTGGAAAGACATCTGGAAACTCTTCAACTATCCGGGGCAACTGTACTGCTGCTACTGCCATCCGCAATACTGGGGGAGATGGCTCTACGACGCCTCTGGAAAATAAAAACTCTGGCTCGCCTGGAATACTAAAGACAACCCTGCCAACATGGCAGTCTATTCCAGCATACTGGTTCCTCAACCAATCCACGCCTAAGACTACATCATAGTCTGCCATAGGGAACTCTATAAATCTAGCGGGGAACTCTCTACCGCTAACTACGATCCGACACGAGGAAAACCCTTGATCTACTCCCACAAGACCATTACCAGTAAGTATATTGAGCCCCACTGATAATAACTCGGGATCCAATCCTATCCGTGTCACGAATCGTGCAGACATGAATGGATGCGATGCACCAGAATCAAATAATACCGATGCTAGAGAGGAGTTGACGAGAATAGTACCTGCCACTACCTCACCTGGTGCAACTTCTTCTTCCATAGTCATCATCATTGCCTGACCTTGTCCTCTGGCTGTAGGTCTCCTCTGCTGGAAACCTCTCTTCCTACTCTGTACTTGGGCTTGGATAAACTGCTGCTGGTTCTGCTGCTGAAACACCTGGGCCTGAGGCAACAATGGCCTTGGGTACTGCTGCTGCTGCATAGGTGCTGGTCCCCTAACCGACGGACTGGTTAGATTGGAAGAGGACGAACTACCCCTATTCGGGCAGGCTCCTACCCCTATTCGGGCAGGCTCCTATCTTGTGATCTGCCGCTCCACAAGCCATGCACAATCCCTGCACCCTGCGACAATCAGCTACCACGTGCCCTGGCTTCCCCCAATGAGAATATCCCATCGCGGAAGTCTGCTTCTGCTGCTGCGGGTACGTTGGGGTTGAATGTTGAACCGACGTTACTGAGGCCGCCCGTCTCGGAGTTCCAATGGTCAAACCCCCAGCTGCCGGGGCTGGAGCTGATGATTGGTACATTTGATTGTGGGACCGCTTCCTACCTCCGGTCCTATCCACGATCCTCTGGGAGGTGTTTTCGTGCCTCCTAGCTGCCCTCAATACTGCATCGAACGTCTGGTGCTCGAACTGCTCAACTGCCAACAAGATCTCCAAATGCAGCCACTGTTGGAACTGCTGGGCCCTATCAAACTCGGTTGCCACCAAGGTGGAGGCAAACCTACTGAGTCTAGAAAACTCAGATGCATAACCGTCGACCGTTCTGCCTCCTTGCTTCAAGTTGGTAAACCTCGTCTGTAGGTCGAACCAAGCCACAGCATCGAATTACTTTGTCTGGAATCTTTCTCTAAACACCGTCCAAGTAACTGGCGCCACTAACCCTACGGCCTGCGCCGTCCACCAACTGCGAGCTAAGTCTAGCAACTGCAGGCGTACCACCGCTACCTTCTCATTCTTAGGTGTCCTAGCTGCTTCCAGAACCACCTCGGTATCCTGAAGCCAAGCGTCCGCGGCAATCGCATCTTCGTTGTCGTCGAAGAATGGAGGATTCAAGCGCTTGAAGCTGTTGGCCGCGCTGTTCCCTGGATGACCGCCTCTGTTCAAAGTATCCGCTACTGCCTGGTGCAAGGCATCTCCGCGACGATCCTGGAAAGCTATCAGGGTCCTGATGAGACCTACCAAGGTGCTATCGTCAAGCTCTGCAGGCTGGACGGGCCGAATTGGTGGTTCTCCTCCGGTAGGCACGACTCTGGAGGCCACTCCGGAATGCTGGGCTTAATCTCCAGGTTGCGGCTGGTCTACGGGAGTTGCTCCGCCTTGCTGATCGGCAGGTCCAGGAACAATACCGCTGAAGAAGACGACATAGGAAACAACAAGGAAGGACCAGGACAGATCAACGATACAAGCATGTGATCAGGTCAAGATTCTCAGGGATTTAAAGATACGAGCAGAGATCAAGGGCGAATACTAATTGAGACATTTATTAGGTAAACCCTCACATTCTTGAATGCCAAGACCTGCATGGGCCACCACTTAAACCATGTGACATCCCAGAACTAGAATACTGGAGAGCGGGGGCGTACATAGCCAGCTACGTATATTGAAATAGAATCCACCTTGCTATACGGTCACGGCTCTCTAGATTCGAGGGTTTACTACAAGCCAAATGTCTCTTAAGGTCATGCCTATTGTCTCAATCTCAAGCAAGTAATATAGCTACAAGATGTTAGACCACCAAATATACAATAAAAGGCGTCCCAAATATTACATATTCAGCTGATCATGAAGCTAGTCATACAAAGTACGGAGACTAGCAAGAGTTTAGTCATACATGATCAACCCTAGGATTTGTTAATCATGTTTACAGCCCGTAGGCAGACAGTAAGTAAATATGCATCGAGCTAACAGGTGCTCGCCAGCTAAACGCCTCAAAAGAATAATTTTACAACGTAGTGAGCGAAGCAAAATGGAAAACCCACTCGTAGCCCGGGTTCCTTCTAGTCGCCACCATTGGGCTGGTGGTTCGGTAGATCCTCGGGTGCTGTGCCAAAATCTGGCCACACAAAACCAGCTGGGTCAAACCCCAGAAAGGGCAAGTGCCACAAGGAGGCCACGAAATAAGAACAAAAGCCAGCATATCAGAACATAAGAAATAGAAGAAAGTACAAGTAATAAGAGTACAACAGGACAATAAACGACTAGGGACATGGAACCATTCCGGGAGCCAGGTTACAACCCGTAAACCAAACAAGGACCGGGGTTGTAACCCTTCGCCTGAATAGCACTATGTCTCTACCCATTTATTGTTAAAGATAAGTAAAACAATCAAGTTCAGGAGTACCAGGTACTGGGACTATATGAGACTTAGACAAGGCTGGATACCATCCATTCACAAGCGGCCAAGCAATTACTACGGCTTACTACTTAACTAACTAGGGTTATCACAAGCCTAATTACTAACAAGATGCAAATTAAGAATTTTCTAGTCCCAAGCCCTGCAGACTATCCAGTTATCCTTTCGCGGGTTGAGAGTATGGTTGGGTACATCGCCCAGGAGACGATATATCCTTAGGTGACTTAGAGGGTGCAACACATGACAGTGAGCTGGAAATGTGCCCTACTCGTCGACAGGCTACAAGTCCATTAAAGCGCCCAGATAACGAGATTGCTTGTGACTAGAAATTTTTTATGACTATAGTTTGATCTAGTCATTAGCCTAATCCATATTCAGTGTGAATCCCTGACCGTGGTAACTAGGGAGTCACGTCCTAGACATGATGCAAGATAAGACAAGTGGATTGCAAGAAGCAGCAAGAATAAACACCCACGAAGTCAGAGTTGATTATATGAGTCAAGTTAGCCATCGCAACAGCATCAAGTCAAGTCAAGTTACAAGTTACAGGTTACGAGTTACAAGTCAGGAGTGCGCCACCACGGGCCACTATCAAGTAATCCATTTGCAAAGATTAATCATGGATCACAGGTCATAAGTTAAGAGCGCACCCCATCGGGTCACTATCAAGAAGATCAGAAGGCACTAGGATCATAAATCACAAAATTCACGAAAACCGTACTAGTCATAAGCAAAACACCGAAAAACCGTGCCAGCTCGTGTCGGGTCGAGACAGTCGTGTTGTGTGGAACAAGATCTCAAAACTCCAATCCACAAAATAGTAGCCAAGTCCTAGGAAATAGAACCAAACCATCATGGGCAAGTGGGTTGCGCTGGGGATCAGATTGCGCTGGGGGAATGGACTGCGCTGAGGTTAGGTTGCGCTAGAGTCGGGTTGTGCTTGGTCGGGTTGTGCTGGGAGCGAACTGCGCAGGGTTGAGCTGCGCTATAATTGGGTTTCGCTGGAGCCAAGCCGCGTAGGGAGTGAGCTGCGCAGGAATTGGGTTGCGCTGGGAAAGAGGCGCTGGGGAGCGAGCTGCGCAGCGGTCAAGTGCGCCAATGGAAGGAAGGCGCTGGAGCTAAAGAGCGCTAGCGCGGGTCAGCCCAGCGCAAAGCACTGGCCGAGGAGTTAGCGCAGTTCGGCCATGCGCTAAAGAGCGCTGGCCGAGGATCATCTTCTCCACCAAGCCGAGAGGAAGACCCCAAGAACCCCAAATTTCCAATCTTCATAACTTAGCCAAAACAAAACCAAATTTGGATTTTCAAAGTTCTAACTTGTGTAAAATTGAATTCTCTTCCACATGGAAGCCTCAAAACAAGGAAAAATCTAAGTTTAATAGATCAAAACCAAGAAAATCTGAAAATAGTTAAAACTTAGATCTATAAAAATGGAAGCTCCAAATCACAAAATGCCAAGTTCTAATGTTGTTCACCATGGCCTAATCTAGCTAATGGACAAATAAAATGGGATGCTTATTTGGTGGCAAGGTGCACTTGCCTATGGTGTTGGTGGAGGAGGGAAGAAGAAGATGAAGAAAATTAAATAGAAGTTATGAGGAGAGAGAAAGTTAGGTGGGGTTTTAATGAGGGAGGGTATGTTGTCTTGAGGGTGGAGGTTAGCTAAGTGTGGTCCAATGCATACTAAACTAAACCAAACCAATTCCTTCTCCATAAAATAAAATCACGCCAGGTCCAAAAACCCATTTTATGAGAAAACCAAAATCCGCAAGTTAAGCCAAAACACAATTACAAGCCAGAATCTGAGAAAATAAAATACAGGTCCGAAATACATATACGGCTAATTAAAAAACGTATTCCGAAATGCGGGCATTACAAGAAATTCTTTTTTTTACTATTTTCTATTTTTCTATTATTACTCTATTTAAATATCTAAATTCTATTTTATTTATTATTTCTAGTTAAAAAAACTCATTTCAATAATACAATAATTTAGATATATTTATATACACATATATTTCCACATATATGTATATATAAATATATACACCTTAATAAATCAACACATACACACATACATATATACATATAAATATATATCGTATAAACTTACACCCTTACTATGTATTACACTCCTAATATTATGCATACATGTATTTTAGCAAAAATTTCTACATAAAACTAAATTTAAATATTTTAATAAATTAGGGGGTTTACATCCTACCCAACTTAAGAAAATTTTGTCCTCGAAACTAAAACTACGGTAAGGGGGGTCTAATGCAAATACAAAATTTTTAAGGGGCTAACGCATGAAAGTCGTCCCTTGGTTTTCGAACAAATGAGGGTAGTTGTACAAGGAACCTTATTGGCTTAATTTCTATAGGGTAAGTGTTCTTGGTTCAAGGCTCTACCCCACTTATAGAAGTTGGCTATCCGTAATAAATATCGTTATGAGCCTTCTGAGAGGGGCTAAAAGGTGCAGGGGTTTCATATTGAATGAATCCATCCCAAATTTAAACTATATTGGTGGGGCAATATCTCGTAAGATCAACTTATACCATCTCTACTAGGCTATGGTAGTCTAGAACAAGTCCTATCTCGAGAGGTTGGGCTAGTTTCGAATCGGATTGGTTAGATAGGTGTCGTAAGTCAAAAATATGCCTCCTATGGCTTTTGTGTACAAGTGGCAGATAGGGTCTCAATTGAGTATCATACTAGGGCAGGTGCATATTGGGCTTCGAGTAGATCACAACCATATATCGGGTAGAAAGTTTTGAGTTGAGTTTGGTTCTCAAATTGAAGTCGAAAGGTTTGTCGGTATTATGGTAAGGTTTATAATTAGCCCTTTTGCTCAAGAATCGTATCATGAAAATAGAGTACAAGAGGACGTGTTTTAGTGGGACATGATATGTCTATATGAAGGTGGACCCGTATAGGTCTTGCAGATGGAATTTGTTGGAAGGTAGCAGCTGGTCTTGTGCTCCGAATCTAAATGCCACGGCCGGGGACCCAAAAATGTTCTAAATAGAAAGTGGGAGTTCATGAGGCACTAATTATCGTTCTAATAGAAACCACTTATTCTAATCAATAGGCAATCCTAGTACATTCTAAATTCTACTGGGGCTCTATGATCTATATCCTACAGTAATTCATTTCTAGAAGTTAACAAAGACACCGCTCTTTGGTTTAGTGGAGTTAGAAATGTTCGAGTCGGAAGGTCATACCTCAATTTATGGAAGAATATTACACTATATACTAGGATACGAGATGTGATAGATATGAGTCAAGTTTTGAAGACCGTACTTTGAGTCCAACATATGTCAATGATTGTATGAATATATCTTTCCTGTCTATAGATGGTATGATAAACTAAGGAGGATATTACGGGTCTACCTTTCCTCAATACGAGCATCTGACTTTTCGAAATCCGTAAAGGCAAAAACAATAAGTGTTCCAGGGAGAGAGGATCGAATACAAATATGGGATTCCAGGGGCATTTCAAATAGAGTTGTCAAGGCAGTTGCAGATGAGATCCTAGAGCCATCTATATCTCAATCCACGTAGGATAAAATAGTGAACTAACTGTACGAAGGTTGATCAGACCATCATACACTGATTCTGATTAGAAAATATGTTAGTGGGCGTCCCCAATATACACATGTCGTGAACAAGCTCGATAAGGATAAGCTTGCAAAATCTAGGCTATAATAGCGGTGTTTAGTCAGACTAGTCCAAATATTAGTATGCGAGATTTATGATTGAATGAAAACACGAGTAGTTCGAGGTTTAAGAATCTAAGCCGTGTCCAGTGTTCGTGCTTATACAATCGTCCTACTATCTAATTTTCTCTGGCCTTGGATAAACTTATGATGAATGTATATGATAACAGAGAATATAAAAATTTAAAATCATACATGCTACGACTTCTCCTTCTGTTTCTACATTCTCCACTGCTAACGAGAAGGCATGTCCATAATTCTGGTCGGGGTCCTGAAATCTAGTCCTGTCGTACTGCTCTGGCTAGGGTGGTAATGGTGGGCGAGGAGCTCCTACTGTTGGTGCTATAAGCCCAGACACCTGTTGTCCTCGTCGGGGTGCTAGGAGTGTAGGAGCTGTCGGTCTCAGGGTCTGTCGAGCATATACTATCACCTGCTGCTCTGGACAATCTTTGACCATATGCTGGCTAGATCCACACCTCAAGTACCATCCATGAGGTATTCGATAGTCTCTCTGGACATGTCCTTCCTTCCTACAGTAATGGCAAACGGGCTTCTTGTAGGACCGTTGAGCACCTCTAGAGGGGGGGGTGAATAGAGTGTGTGTGTGCAGCGGAAAATAATCACCAATTAAAAAATTAAACTATGGCAGTGATATAAGAGACAGTAAATAAAGAGAGAGAATTCAAACTCAGTGACACAGCGATATATACTGGTATCCTCTGAGAGGACTAATCCAGTCTCGAATACTCTTGCTCGATGTTAATCCACTATGGCACAAGCTTTAACTGAGAGCTTGCAGTCTCTTACAACACCGTGCTTGGTGACAAGCATACGACCAGCTTCACAACACCGTGCTTGGTGACGAACGTACGACCAGCTCCACAACAGGAAAGGTTGTTGAACTAGAACGACCTCTTTACAACTCTAGGAATACCAAAAGATTCTAAATCAACTCTGATAGTACTTGGCTTTTGGCTAAGAGATGTATAAGTATGATTTAAAAATCTTAGATCGTTTGAAAATACTTGAGTAGTAGAGAAGAGAGAATGAAGAATGAATGAGTGATTTGAAATGAAAAGTTCTTCTCTATTTATAGGTGTTTTCTCCAACCGAACTCGGGCAGAACTCGGGCAGAGTTTGGGTGCAAATATCTCGCAAATAGACGTTGCTCGCTGATTTGGAGGCAACAGAAGTTTGAAACATTTTTGACCGAACTCGGTCAGAGTTCGAACCGAACTCGGGCCGAACTCGGTTACGAGTTTTGTCAGGAGATATTTGAAAATCTTTTGCAAAAACAGTTTTCAAACTATGTTTTTGGTTATTTATAAAATCATTTGTAAAGGCTATTTTAAAAAAAATATTTTTGAAATATTTTGTAAATAAAATACGAATAGGTAGGCTTTTGGAATGTGGACAGTTTTAACCCTAAGCCAGTATTACCAAAATTGATTTTACATAATAATTCCTAGACTCAATAAAATATAAAATACAGAATAAAATAAAAAATGAGTCTTCGGAAGATTTGATGATGTTGACGCTATGATTGATGCAGTACATTGTCCGTTGAATTTGATTTCATGTATCCTGAAATGATTAGCAGCATTTTCTATATTTTGTGTATTGACTTAAGTATGTGTTGATTATCGAAATCGGGTGTGACCATGGAATGGGACAACAATCTCCCCCATTTTGATAATTGACAAACTTGAGTCTATACCAAAATATATTTATATGAAATAAAACAAAATACAAAAGTACCTGAACAAAATTGAAGTTTTGTTTTTGGATCTGTTTATATGCTTTGCTTTTTGGTATGGTACTCTTTTTCTCCCCCTTTGTCAAGTAGTAAAATGACATGGCTCCTCCGTAATATGTGAAGCCAACAATAGACAAACACAAGACAAAGTGAAGCAAAAAGACATAATCACAGCATAAAACATATGGAAACAACTAATATAGAAAGAAACATCTCGTACTAAACTAAAATAGTCATAAAAATTTCTACTAATAATCCAAAGTACAACTGAAAATGTCTAACTAATCAGTTTAGACATGAAAATAAAAAAAACTACATCAACTGATCATCATCTAATCAATGTCCACTAGCCCATAGCTGAATCCACGTCACATCGTGGGGTCGTCCGCACCAGGAGTCTCATGAGGACAGTAAGCTGTAGTCGGGTCGAAAAACTGAAAGGAAGCCTCATCAGTAAATCGAGGACCTAGAAATGTAGGGTGAGGTAAGATGGTGACTGGATGTACAGGATCATGAGCCATGCTATAGTGGAGGTCAGCAATGCTATTTCTCAGCACCTGGGCCTGAGAAATGCGCCGGAACTCCGAATCCTGATGACGTTGCGTAGAGACAGCAACAAAATCATCAAAACGCTGATAGAACGTCGGATCAAATCCTGGGACAGGGGCTGGAGCAGGAGGAGCATCAGCAGGAGGGACCTCAGCATCAGCAGCTGGAGCAAGATGAGCTCCAGGAGGCAGAGGTGGAGCAGAAAATCGACGAGATCTAGTCAGCTCGACAGGAGTGGAGGAGAAGGCACACGTCTCAAGATCAATCTCGAAATGTCGAAAGATAGATGCTAAGTGCATTGGATATACTAGATTCCTACCTGCATTTTTGCAGTTAAGCATCCAGGACATCACAGTTTTGGGAATAGAGAATGGGATGCCAAAGTGGATATGATATAAAGCAGATAGTTCCAAAAAGGTTACTTCATCAGTTGAACCTTTCTTTGGAAGAAGAACGGAGAAAACCATACGATGAAGTTCATAGAAAGTTTGATTCAAATGTTTGGCAAAAATTCTACGGGGAACAGGGTTAGGATGACAAATTAATTCCCTGAAGGAAGAAAGAGTGAACTCAGCAGGAAATTGAATATGATAGATGTCAACCAAGGCATCACCAAGATCAGGAATATGGAAGAATTTGCTGATATCGGTGGCGCTAAATTCTAACTCTTGCCCAGCAACGCAAGAATAGAAATTTCCGTTTGGTTTTACCTGCAGGTTGCAGTAAAACATACGGACGGCGTTGTCAAAAATATTTTCTTGTACCTCGAAGAAATCTCGGTACCCAAGTTGGTCAAAAGTTGGAGCATACTCAAAGAAAGTAGTAAAATTCACAAAAGCTCCAGTACAAATACGACGACCAGAAAAAGAGTCGAACCAGAGATCCGAAAAATCTTTGTCCGAAAACAAAGTAGAGTCATATTCTTCGGGATCTCTAGGTCGTGCTGGACTGAATAAACTTGCAGGAGTGTATTCAGAAGAAGAGGAGGCACCTTAGGAAGTGGTTCCTCTTTGACGCTTGGGGGCCATGAGAAAGTAGAGAGAATAGTACCTTTTTAAAAAAAAAGGAAGGAGGAACAAGATGAGCGCCCACTAGATCTCTTCAGAACCTTGCTAGGATGGAGGAGGAGAGGCTTCTTGGAAGAGAGGAATGATTTCCATGAGTTGTTGTATGGAAAAAATGGAAGAAAAGATGGATTATATAGGAACTAGGGCCGGCTGTTCGTTTCTGGAACCATAACAGCGCCGACCGAACTCGGTCCGAATTCGGTCCGAACTCGGTCAGAGTTCGGCCCGAGTTCGGCCACTTGTATTCTCGAGACAGTCAATGCATTCTGGTAGGTTTTAAAAGTAGAATTTAATAACTTTGACTGTAATATTAAATAACAACTGTTATTTTTGGGTTAACTGTAGGGGTTGTCCCAGCTAACGGAGGTTCACCGGGGAACTCTTAAATACAGCTTCACTTCGGCCGTAGCCGTGGTGACAGACATACCCTTTTTAAGTTTGTACCCAAAAACAATTTTTGTTAAATAAATAATAAAGTATCAAGTCATAAATTCAATTTTAATTACCATATACATTATGAGGCTGAGAATTCAAGAATGCCGAGCTCACGCCTCAAAATGTTAAAACGGTCTTCAGCCAATGGTTTAGTGAATATATCTGCTAGTTGATGATCAGTGTCAATAAATTCTAGGCAGATATCCCCGTGTTGTTGATGATCACGAAGAAAATGATGTCTAATTTCTATGTGCTTTGTGCGTGAATGACAAATAGGGTTCTTAGTCAGATTTATAGCACTAGTGTTGTCACAATAAATAGGAACATTTGTCTAGTGCAGATTATAGTCCTCTAAGGTTTGCTTCATCCACAAAATCTGAGCACAACAACGTCCTGCGGCGATATACTCAGCCTCAGTTGTTGGTAATGCTACTGAATTTTGTTTCTTGCTGAACCAAGAGACTAAGGCCTTTCCTAAGAAATGACATGTACCACTGGTACTTTTATGGTCCACTTTGCATCCAGCAAAATCTGCATCCGAGTAACCTATCAGGTCAAAGGATTTGGTTTTGGGATACCATAAGCCAACTGTAGAAGTTCCTTTAAGGTATCGGAAGATACGCTTAACGGCACTAAGGTGTGATTCCTTAGGGTTTGCCTGATAACGTGCACAAATGCAAACGCTAAACATAATATCAGGACGACTAGCAGTTAAGTATAATAAACTACCAATCATACCTCGATACTTACGCTGATCGATAGGTTTGCCACTTTCATCAGCATCAAGCTTTGTAGATGTAGCCATAGGCGTCCCGATTGGCTTTACATTCTTGAAGTCGTACTTTTTTAGTATATCCTTCGTGTATTTAGCTTGGTTGATGAATGTTCCGTTTGAGTGCTGTTTGATTTGAAGTCCAAGGAAGAAGTTTAGCTCTCCCATCATACTCATCTCAAATTCACTCTGCATACCCTTGGCAAAATCTTGACAGAGTTTTTCATTAGTAGAACCAAATATAATGTCGTCTACATAAATTTGTACTAGAAGAATGTCATCATTCATGGATTTAATAAATAAAGTAGTATCAATCTTTCCTTTTGAAAATCCATTATCAAGTAAGAAGGCGCTTAGGCGTTCATACCAAGCACGAGGTGCTTGTTTGAGTCCATAAAGTGCTTTCTTAAGCTTGAAGACGTGATCAGGTTTTTGAAAATCTTCAAAGCCAGGGGGTTGTTTCACAAAAACCTCTTCTTTCAAAAATCTATTTAAAAATGCGCTTTTCACGTCCATTTGAAAAAGTTTAAAATCATTAAAACATACAAATGCACAAAATATACGGATGGCTTCTAGTCTAGCAACAGGAGCATAGGTCTCATCATAATCAATTCCTTCTTCTTGATTATAACCTTGTGCCACTAGACGTGCTTTGTTGCGTAGAACTTGTCCAACTTCACTGAGTTTATTTCGGAACACCCATTTGGTACTAATTATCGATTGACCAATAGGTTTAGGAACAAGTTCCCAAACTTGGTTTCTCTCAAATTGATTAAGTTCTTCTTGCATGGCAGAAATCCAAAACTCATCAGTAAAAGTATCATCTACATTCTTAGGTTCTATTTGTGAAATAAATGTTACATTTGCTACTATATCAGAATCTTTAAGAGATGAACATGTACTTACACCTTTGGATACATCTCCTATAATAAGAGTTTCTGGATGATCTGGCTTGAATCTCAATGATTCAAATCTTTGGGCCGTACCTTTCACAAGGCTCTTCTCAGTTCCTGCATCTTCGAAACTTTTATCAGTCCTTGCCTCTTGGGTCAGATCTTTCTCAAAACTCTTCTTAGTCTTTGTATGTGTATCTTCATCATCACTGTCGCTAGATCTGTGACTATTTAACTCATCAAAGGTAACATTAATAGTCTCTTCAATAATCATAGATCTTTTATTAAAAATTCTATATCCCTTACTCTTAGCAGCATATCCGAGAAATATCTCGTCATCTGCTTTGGAGTCAAACTTTCCCAAGTTATCCTTGGTGTTCAGGATAAAACAGCGACAACCAAAAACTTTGAAATAAGAAATGTTTGGAATTCTTCCAAACCAAAGTTCATATGGTATTTTCTTCGAGATTGGTCGAATTAACACCTTATTTAAAACCTGACAGGCTGTACTAACAGCTTCTGCCCAAAAATATTTAGGAAGATTATACTGATTCAGCATGACTCTAGCCATTTTGCTTAGAGTACGATTCTTCCGCTCCACAACACCATTCTGTTGGGGAGTTCTAGGACAAGAAAATTCGTGGTAATATCCACTATCATCACAAAACTTTTTGAAATCAAAATTTTCGAATTCGCCACCATGATCACTTCGGATACGAGTAATCATGAAGCCTTTTTCGTTTTGTACCTTTTTACAAAATATCTAAAATTCAAAAATTGCATCACTTTTGTTTGATAAGAAATAAACCCAAGTAAATCGAGAGAAATCATCAACAATAACAAAAGCGTAGAGCTTACCGCCAAGACTAGCGACTCTACTAGGACCAAATAAATCCATATGAATTAACTGCAAAGGTCTCGAAGTACTTACATCGTTGATGGATTTAAAAGTAGACCTATGTGCTTTGTTCTTTTCACAGTCAGCACAAACCATATATCTCTTGAATGGAATTTCAGGGAGTCCTCTTACCAACTTCTTAGTATTTAGACGTGAGATAGTATCCATGTTTGCATGTCCTAGTCTCATGTGCCATAGCCAGCTTTCATCTTGATTGGCTACTAGGCATCTTCCTGCATTATTAGTATTCTCCAAAAAGAAAACATAAATGTTGTCTTCTCTAATCCCTTTATATACGGGATCACCAGAAGACATATCATATATGGTACATTTATCTTTCACAAAATTGATACCATAACCATTATCTGCCAAATGACTTATGCTCAGTAGGTTATGTTTCAATTCAGTTACTAGACAAACATCCTTTATTATTGGATAAGGAGAAATACCTACAGTACCATTACCTATTATATCACCTCCCAAGTTATTTCCGAAGGAGACGTATCCTTCTTTCTTCATCGATAGCGTAGCGAATAAAGATGCATCACCAGTCATGTGTCGCGAACATCCGCTATCGAGGATCCATTTGCTTCTAGCATGAGAGGGTTGAGGGTCCACCTACAAAACAAGTAGATGAATCCTTTGGTACCCATTTTCTGAAGGGTCCATACTGATTAGCTTTAGGTCTCCAGGCTAAAGTATGATTGTCAACAAGCTTTCTTGCTAAACAATATTGTGATATGTGTCCGTGCGTACCATAATAAGTGCAAGTCAATTTAGAACCAGATGTGGTTGAAACTGTGTTTACATGCTTGTTTGGTTTCTTGGAGAACCTATAAGTGAAAGCATGATGATATACGTGTTTCTTCTGTGCTTTCTTGTTTTTAGTCCTCTTAGGTGTATGCTTTGCATTAGGACTAAAATTAGGCTGTGTCACAGGCATTTCCTGTTTGCCTAACTTGATTTCTAACTTTTTAGAAATTGCAATAGACTCTTTATATTTAGCAGTCATAACTGAGAGTCTGTGTTCTGTTACTAAGTGCATCTTCTTCTCTGTGTCATACAGCTTTTGCATTTTAACATAATCTCTTTTTTTCTTTTCAATATTGAGGATAGCCTCATGATAGTCTAACTTGAGTTTGGCTATCTCTTCCGTGTTACCAGTAGTAGACGTCTCTTTAATATCTTCAATAAGATTGGACAGTCTAGCTAACTCGGTTGTGTATGCCTTAATCTCTTTTCGAGATTGCTTATACTTGTCAAGCACATTTTTGTGTTCTTCAAGTAAATCGCTAAAGGCATTTTCTAACTCATCGAAAGTAAAATCATCATTTAGAGGGTTTGACGATACCTTATCAAATGCCATAAGACAGACATTTGTATTACCGCAGGGTCTATCCTCTTCTTCAGAATCACTGGCATCACTTTCATGCTAGATGCTTGTGTTAGCATACTTTCGACCAGTTGTTACTTTTCTGCTTGATCTTGATCTGTCATATGGACTGCTCTTCTTGGTGGTAGGACAGTCCTTCTTCATGTGCCCTGACTTCTTACATCCAAAGCATATGGTTTCATCTTCATTGCTTTCTTGGATATCTTTCTTCTTTCTGCTTGTAAACTTTAGGTACTTCCTGAAGTTCTTCACAAGTAGGGCTTGTTCATCACCACTTGATGATTCTTCATCGGAGTCATTGTATGTTGATTTTCTTGCTTGAGCTTTGAAGGTAATAGATTTCTCCTTTGGTGTTGCTTCCTCAAACTCTTGCAAATCAAGTTCATGGGTCATGAGCTTGCCCATCAAAGTTTCCAAGGACATAGTGGTGAGATCGTTTCCTTCAATAATTGCTGTGGCTTTTGGATTCCAGTTCTTTTTTAGAGCTCGCAGCACTTTTCTGATCTTCTCATGATTGCTGTAATCCTTACCAAGAGATTGCAAAGGATTAGTTATATCAAAGAAACGAGTAAACATCTGTGTAATTGACTCACCGGATTTCATCTTAAAAGATTCATATTCCTGTGTCAATCTAGTAATTTTGGATTCCTTCACTTGGGATGTCCCTTCATGGGTTACCTCGAGAAGTTTCCAAATTTCGTGAGACGTCTTACAGGTTGAAACTCTGTTGAACTCGGTTTTGTCAATTGCACAGAATAGTGCATTGATGGCTCGAGCATCAAGACTAGCCTTTGCTTTTTCAGCATCGGTGTACTTGTCATGAGGCTTTTCCATAAGAATACCTTCAACCACTGTAGGTGGTGGTTTCTTATATCCATCAATGACTATTGACCAAAGATCAAAGTCCAGAGATTTTAGAAAGAAAGTCATTCGTGTTTTCCAATAGGTATAATTTGTTACATCAAATAGGGGAGGTCTATTTGTGGATTGTCCTTCACCGTTGAATATTGATTTCATGGCTGCCATATATACTCTCTAAGGTTTATTATATAAGAATATAACCTACTCTGATACCAATTGTAGGACCGTTGAGCACCTCTAGAGATGGGGGTAAATAGAGTATGTGTGTGCAGCGAAAAATAATCACCAATTAAAAAATTAAACTATGGCAGTGATATAAGAGACAGTAAATAAAGAGAGAGAATTCAAACTCAGTGACACAGCGATATATACTGGTATCCCTCTGAGAGGACTAATCCAGTCTCGAATACTCTTGCTCGATATTAATCCACTATGGCACAAGCTTTAACTGAGAGCTTGCAGTCTCTTACAACACCGTGCTTGGTGACAAGCGCACGACCAGCTTCACAATACCGTGCTTGGTGACGAGCGCACGACCAGCTCCACAACAGGAAAGGTTGTTGAACTAGAACGACCTCTTTACAACTCTAGGAATACCAAAAGATTCTAAATCAACTCTGATAGTACTGGCTTTTGGCTAAGAGATGTATAGGTATGATTTGAAAATCTTAGATCGTTTGAAAATACTTGAGTAGTAGAGAAGAGAGAATGAAGAATGAATGAGTGATTTGAAATGAAAAGTTCTTCTCTATTTATAGGTGTTTTCTCCAACCGAACTCAGGCAGAACTCGGGCAGAGTTCGGGTGCAAATATCTCGCAAAGAGACGTTGCTCGCTGATTTGGAGGCAACAGAAGTTTGAAACATTTTTGACCGAACTCGGTCAGATTTCGGACCGAACTCGGGCCGAACTCGGTTACGAGTTCTGTCAGGAGATATTTGAAAATCTTTTGCAAAAACAGTTTTCAAACTATGTTTTTGGTCATTTGTAAAATCATTTGTAAAGACTATTTTCAAAAAATATGTTTTTGAAATATTTTGTAAATAAAATACGAATAGGTAGACTTTTGGAATGTGGACAGTTTTAACCCTAAGCCAGTATTACCAAAATTGATTTTACATAATAATTCCTAGACTCAATAAAATATAAAATACAGAATAAAATGAAAAATGAGTCTTCTGAATATTTGATGATGTTGACGCTATGATTGATGCAGTACATTATCCGTTGAATTTGATTTCATGTATCCTGAAATGATTAGCAGCATTTTCTATATTTTGTGTATTGACTTAAGTATGTGTTGATTATCGAAATCGGGTGTGACCATGGAATGGGCCAACACTTCTGATATGGTGTGGGCCTCTGCTGGTACTGTCCTGTGGGCCTCCTGATAGGTCTATCCTGTGTAGCTCTAGCCAGTACGACTGCTAGTGTATGGCATCTCGATGTCTTCTGCTGCTCCTTTTGAAGAATCTTCTAGGCACGAGCTTCTTCCAAGACAGCTGAATGGGAGACTCGAGACTGGGTAGTCGTATAAGACTTGAGCTCTGGTGCAAGCCCCTGATGGAATCTCCTCGCATTCTCTAACTCTGTCGGGATCAGTCCTTACCAAATCTACTCAGGCGATTGAACTCTGAGTCGTACTCATCAACTGAAATATTTTCTTGCTTCAGATAAAGGAACTGATCGTAGAGACCGTCTCGAACATGAATGGGGAAGAATCTTTCATAGAAAAGATCGTAGAACTGCTTCCACATGATCCCAGTGCCTAATCGTCTTTCTTTTGCCTTCCACCAGTGGTGAGAAATATCTTCTAAAAGTAGGTCCACTGCTGTCATCCAATCACGTGCTGGCAACTGTGATGCCTTCAGTAGCTTCTCCGTGCTAATAAGTCATGCTGACACCTCTAGTGGCTTCTCAGTACCTCTGAAGGACTTGGGGTTCATATCTGTAAAGTTCTTGATAGAGCCTTCATAAGGATGCAGAGCCGGTGTTGGTACTGGTGTCGGAGGTGGAGGTGGGGGCCTAGTCAGCACCGTCATCATGCTCTGCCTCATCAACTCAGTCAGTCGCCACTGAGCCTGCATCATGGCGTACATGAACTGAGTGGTAGGGCTCCCATCAGTCGGTGGTGGAGGCATCTGAGGGCCCGACTGTGGCTGAAACTGTTGAGGGTATGGTGGTGGTGGCAGGGGCACATTCCCTTCTGGTGGTACGGTAGTGGTCTACCCAGCCTGGCTGACTCGAAATGCTTGTATCTCATGGTGTACCATCGTCGGAGTCATAGTAGGCTGCGACTGTCCTGGCTGGTACGAGGTCACCGGGGTCATCGGAGGATTCTGTTCCTCTCGGGTGGCCGCATCACCAGAGGTGATGGCCATGGTGGAAGTGCATCTGCTTCTTAGATTCATACTGTTGGCACGAGGAAGAATACAACGATATTAGGAGAAGTTAGATATGAGGTAATTCAAGTAAGCAAAGGAATTTGAAAAGATTGGAAGTCAAGAAAGTAGTAGTTCTGGATGAGATACTATTCCTATTCCTATATACAAGCTTGTTGGGCACAGTCATGTAACCCAACAATATTTTCAGACCTGCATGGGCCACCACAAAAATATGTAACGCCCCAGTCCCAAAATACTTAGGACCAAGTACGCAACATGCCAGCTACACATATACGAAGAATACTCCAATATATGAAATCTTCGTGTACGTGCATAAGCTGTATATATATAATAAAATCACAGGCCAGAATATAAGTATCTAATCTCATCACAGCTCAACACAGAAGAAATGAGAGTCAAACGAGAGTCCAATAAATAATGCATCAAAAGATAGCCGGGTGGACATACCCACTCCAAACAGCTATGTAAAATAGTCACAAAGATCGGAGTCCAACCTCCACAAAATAGGAAGTAAATGAAAGAACATAAAATATCCCCCATATAGTCTCAATAATCTTTGAAGATAAGAATAGAGCTAAATGTCAAAGAAAAATGCCTCGTCGCCCACAAAAGATGGATCTAATGCCGCTCCGTACTCATGTGAAAAATTGTCTAATCCTGGAGAGATAACCATGTCCTCAGAGGGACGTATCAAGATACAAGAAAACCCTATGCCATATAAACTGTGATATATAATAGAAAATAAGGGATGCATACAATAGGGTACCTAACCGTACTATAGTAAATATGCAATAAAGAACAATCCTCCACATATGGGCACTCGGGCTGTATAGCAGTGGCATCGTCCCTTTCATCGGGAATAAGTACAATCCATCCATAATGTTCGGCAAACATCAGAGGGAATCAGTAAGAAAATATCCATAACGTTTCCTGAATGTCAGAGGGAATCAGTACAATAGGGTGAACCTGCATCTCCAAGGAAGCTTCAGGTACAATAGCAGTATGTAAATGTGGCCCATACATCAAAGAACTGTTCTTCCCTCCCAATTCCTAATGGAGTCACATCTATGACTCATATAACCATCTAGTAACTGCCAAGTCCACTAGCATGCAATTCTATTGGCAGTTACTCCTAACCGTCGCACGCCCCATACGTATCAGTGGCCAGCCGACTATACGAGTACGTGTTCTATATGTGACTCACAATACGTGGTAAAGTACATGTCAAGGCCGTATATGATATACCAATACCTCATCATCAATGGGTTGTCACTAAGCTAAGTCAATGCAAGTAAATAATATAAGGCAAATCAACGACCGATATGGTTGCTTGCACCCAAGTGTGACTCGGACGTATAGTGATATAAAACATAGAGCAATATATATGAAACTGAAAATAAATAACTGAAAAATAAAGTAAAGTAATCACAGAGTAAGGTGGCAAGATATCTTGCCTGATGGTACAAAGTTGCAAGTCTAGGAAATCACAATGTCAACCAAGAAACGTCACAATCTCCAAACAACTCCGGACGCTGAAACAAATATCAAAAATATACTTGGTGTAAAATATATACCTAGGAAATGTCTATCTAAAAGTCTAATTCTGGAACATAGGCAAAATTGTAATTTTGGATAAAAACGATGTCCGCCATTCGACCCGCTTTGTACCGAAATGTGTGCCAAAGTCTATTGTCTCTAAAGTCGTCAAACTACATGTCGATGGATTCAGTTTGAGAAGAGGAACTCAACAGTATGTCCAGTTTTGGATTCCGATGAGCCGCGTACAAAATTGCCATTTTGAGTGGGTCACGGGCCCGCCAAAAAGGGGTTCCGGTCGACCTTTCTCAGAATCGAACCAAACTTGGCACACAGGACCAGAATTTCGATTTGGACCTGTTGGCGCAAGTTTTATATCGATTTCACGACTGTACACTAAGTTAGGGTAAAATTTACAAATTGGCGATACGGGAGTATCTTGACGGATACAGACTGATTTCGTCGCACACACACGATGAAACTGAGTTCCGTCAGTTCCCACACCTCAGCAACATCCATATGCGCCTTTCGATGCATATAGCACACGACCACATCGCCCGATTTGTCAGGGCGTATGCCATATCGAGAAAATTTTAGTATTTTATATAAATTAACACAGGTTTTCCTCCAACTTAAACATCAATTTACTTTTTACACGTTAATCGAAACAACGATCCAGAAGATGCGTTGTGATCTCGGTTATGTTGTCTTTTACTTTTTTAATTAGTTTCTACAAATCTTTAATAAACAACAAGAAAATTGGCCGACAAGTTGTCGTTTTAAAATATTTTTTAGTATTACAGAAAACATATTTTTTTCAACTTCGTCTCGATTTTTCGAGCAAGGCGATGAGTTGTTTTGAAATCCACCTAGAGGATCTCGAAGAGGGTCAATTCTACTTTCCATAAAATCTTACGAATCGAAAATTGGTGCTATGAGTAAAAAGTTACGTCATCGGGAAGTAGGGTACATTGAGTGGAAAAACTGCTCTGTGGATGAGAAGGGGCTGACTTTCGATGCTCCGTTCATCGCGCACACAACTCCGTCGCTGGTAAAACAAACTCGTACGCGAAGAGGGTATGTTCTGCCGCAATTTTTGTTTTGGAAGTCTAGGGTTTTGAGGTCTGGGGAGGATGTCATATTTATAACAACTTGTGGCAAAAACCTAATACTAATAGATTTACTAATAAGCCAATGGGTCGGGTTGGTTTTTTTTTGGCGTTGGGTTGCTGCTGTATGCAGCTAGCAAGGGGGAGGGGTGGGGCCCACCCACTTTAAGTGGGTGGGTTTGTTTGCTTTTTTTTTCTTTTCCTTTTTTATTTTTCTTTTTCATTTTTTTTCTTTTTATTTTTTAGAAATTCTTTTTTTTACTATTTTCTATTGTTCTATTATTACTCCATTTAAATATCTAAATTCTATTTTATTTATTGTTTCTAATTAAAAGAAACTCATTTCAATAATACAATAATTTAGATATATTTATATACACATATATTTCCACATATATGTATATATAAATATATATACTTTAATAAATCAACACATACACACATACATATATACATATAAATATATATCATATAAACTTACACCCTTACTATGCATTACACTCCTAATATTATGCATACATCTATTTTAGCAAAAATTTCTACACAAAACTAAATTTAAATATTTTAATAAATTAGGGGGTTTACAGGGTCGCGTTATTTTTACAAACAAATAACTTTGCATTAATTGGATGAATTCAAGAACTATAAAAGGGTTTCAATCATGTATATGCTGTCTCTTAATTTGTTCAAACAAATTCTGATAGTTCGCCAGATTCTGGTCGAAATTCGACCTCAAATATGGGTGACTGGACAGTTTCTATAATCCAGGAATCGAGATTTTTCTTGATTTTGGAACTCGATTCACGTTGCACTCATAGAGAATTAAATTAAACTATTTGAAAAGGATAGTTGAGGGTTAGGTAGTCTACATACTCGAATAGATGTATCTCAAAACGGTCGATCGTACGTCCCAAGAACTTGCTGTGAACTTGGGCGATAGGGCTGTCGTTGCTGCTGCAACTGCTGTTGTTACCGCTGTGGCCCGCACGGCTGTGCGCGGCAGTGTTGTCGCCGCCGATGGCCGGCGACGCACAGAGGGGTGGTGTACGGAACGACGTAGGTGGCCGCCGACGGTCACAAAGTTTTGGGGGTTAGGGTTTGTCGATCCAACTCTCTTCTCAACCGCTATATATATAACATATGTCCCTGTTATCACAGAGGCTATGGGTCGGGTTAGCTATTGATTTTTCATCTCGCGAGATGATGTCATCTCGTGAGATGATGTCATCTCGCGAGATTTATTTTTTTTCATATATCTATTTACATATATTTGTTTATATAACTTTATATCTACACTAAATGGATCCAAGTAACTCATATAAAATTTTACAAAATTTACAAAAATATTTCTAAAATATTTTTATAAATAACCTGAACAAATAACCTACTATCTATATAAAATGTAGTAGGTACCTGCTACTACTAATGTAAGAAAAAATTGCTTTAAAAAATAAAGGTAAAAGTCCTTAAAAGTTTTAAATACAAGGAAAAATATATTCCTTTTCTTCTTACAATTATATAGCTCGCAAACTTGTAAAAATATCTATGTATACATATAGCGTAGCATTTCACTTGCTACCCAAACTTTAAACTCCCAGTACAAAAATAATTTTATTTAAATACTTTAGAAATACTAAAATTTTATATCTAAAGTAATAGTAATAGATTTTTAAAATTAGGTTTTACATCCTACCCAACTTATAAAAATTTCATCCTCGAAATTAAAATAATCTTAATATTCACAAAATACGGGATTTAATATAAGGGAGGGCAAGTACGTCAAATCTTAACTCGGTTTTCCGAGACGACGGTGGAAGTGGTTATTACAGACTAAACTGACTCATATTCTACAAGATGTAATATTCTTTATTCAAGACTCTACCCAACTTATAGAAGTTGGCTAATCGTAAAAATTACCGTCACAAGGTTTCTGAGAAGGCCAATTTCTAAGGAGAGGCACGAGGACATTGGACAGTTCTGCCCGCAGTCACAGATTCTAAGCGAGCCTCGATATCGATGTGGCATTCTTGGTCAATAAATTTTATAGGAGGATTAATACCGCTCAACATTGTTACTATAGGGTTCATACTTCAACAAGATAGTGTTTGAATATAACTAAAACCTGTCGGTTCAAAAGGATTTCAGTTTTTGCCTAACATGGATGACTAAGAGTTGGGAGTCCTTAATAGTGCGAAACCTTGCTATAGATTTTAGTTTGGTAAGGGTCTGGAATCCTTTAAGTCATAATGACTAGTGGTTGTGGGTTGGTGTTTGGTGTTGTGTAGGAGGCATGTGCTTGCTTGAGTGGAATGCCTATGACATAGGTGTGCTACGTCTTGTAGGGATCATGGGTATTCAGTTTGTTTGAGGGAATGGATTGATATTGTATTGTTAATTCAAAATGGAACGAAATAGGCATCCATCGGCCGTTCTAAGGAAAAATATGTCATACATGTGGTATAATTAAAATGGAGCATGGGAAGGTGTATTTGTGTGAGACATGTTTGTCATGGGTGTAGCTTGACGGGTCGAGTTCATGAGGGTAAAATTTGTTGGAAAGAGAATGTTTATGTTGTGCTTCCACTGTCAAAGTCATGGTAAAGGGTATCAAATGATACAAATAGGAGTGGACGTTTATGAACCACTGAATTATTGGCCTAACTTGGAACCAATCATTTGCTAATTCTTAGAGAGGCTTGCCTTTACGTTTTAGAAAGTTCTTTCTTGCCTAAAATTAAGACACAATGCTGCGGTGGAACAAATTTTGAAAAATCAAGGTTGCTATCTTTTATCGCAGTTATCTAACACACGAGCAAAGGGATATAAAATACGATACAAAAATCATGTCGTAACTCCCAAGAAGGTGTAGGAATGGTTACGAATGGCATTCTATTATATGAGACAGAGTATACTAAGTTCATGGTTTTATCCAACCCACACGAATTAGTTAAACGTAGAAAGCACAGTAACAGGACTTCTAAGATGGTAATTTCGAGGAGGTGTTTTATATTATGAAGTACTTCTGTTCGTAGTTATTACTTATTTAATGTTGCTCATGTATTGGCCATATTTCATCAAGGGGGTAGGAACGGTCTTGGTCAAGCCTAACCGAAAAATACAACAGGATTTCATTCATCGCATAATATGATCACGACGGAATACGATTAAGGAATTTATGGACGGGGAATAAGTGGACCATGAGATGGAGCCTACATAATATGTGTTGGGACCTATTTCATAAGTTTGGTTTTATAGGCCACATATGGTGATATGCATGGTTGGGTTTAACTGAAATTTAATGGGTTCCTTGATTGGACGTCAATCTTTATTGAATGAATCTTGGTTTTTATCTATATTGGCCTGACAAGATCTCATAAAATCAACCTGAGCCTTTCCTACTAAGTTAGGATAACCTAGTATAGATTCAAACCCAATTAGTTGGTCTAATTGCCAGTCGGTTTGGTTAACTAGGTTCCTTCAGCCCAAAATGCGCCTTCTATGACTTTGTGTCTAAGTAGCACATGGGGACTCCATTGTGTGGCACACAAGAGACATATGCGTAGTGGACTTTGAGTAGATAACAACCATATATTGGGTCGAAAGATTTGAGTCAAGGTTAGATCTCTAATTGCAGCCAGAAAGTACATCGATGTTATGGTAAGGGTTATCGCTAGTCCATTTTGACCTGAAAGTCGTATCATAGAAATAGAGTACAAGGAGATATGTTTGAGTGGAACAGATTATGTCTACTTGAAGGTGGACTTGTCTAGGTCTTGCATATAAAATTTGTTGGGAGGTAACAACTAGTATTACGCTCCGAATATCAAAGTCACTGTAAGGGACACCAAAAGATCTAAATAGAAAGTGGGAGTTCATAAGTCACTAATTTATCATCCTAGTGAGAACCAATTTACTTTATTAAATTGTAAGCTTAGTGAATATCAAAATGTATAAGGCTTACAATCTATTCGCTCTAGAAACTAGGACATGGTTTTAGGAATAATGAGGTTAGGAATATTTTGAGGTCGTGACATTGTACCTCAACTTTTGATAATAAGAATAAGGAACGATGTATTTAGAATACGTGATATGGTAGATATAATTTAAATTCGAGGATCATACCCTGATTTCTAATAAATGGGAAACGATTACGCAGAATGACACATGAGTCGATAATATAGAATGATTCACTCATCCATAGTATACGAGAGTTATCAATGCGGTAACAAACTCTATGGCATGTCATACGAAAGCCCTCTAACGACTAAGTCACAAATTTATTTATGTTAAGCCTGTCAGACTATAAGGATTCTAATGGTGTTCAACGTGGTGCTCATGCACTGCTTGTTGATAACTAGTAAATCAATATGATGGAGTGTTAAGCTACAGATATTGGCTAAGCTGGTGAATGTGCTACGTCACTTCTTTAATAATAAAATTGTATACCTAGAGTAACACCTGCTGGATCCCTAATCTTGGGATGGGTAGCTATCATAGTCATGGTAAATGCTTGTCCTTGTTTTTGTCTATTCCTCTCATGCCTAAACTGCGGGGCTTGGTCGAGTAAGGGTTTGGGTTAAGGCACAAAGGTTGCTAGTTACGCAAATTCAAAAATAATAATTAGAGACTCATAATACTTGGTTCCTTGAGAATAGATAATCGCCTAGGTTGGTGTTTCGACCAAGGGTATGATTCTAATCATTATGAAATTCAAATGACTAGATGGCCACGATAGTAGTTTTAGTGTCGATGGGAGATCGAGTAACTCAAGGCAAGGTTATAATCACATGACTGGCCGATGGTAGCTACGCTTGTATACACAACTATCATGGCTATGGGGGATACTCTGTATCTATTATCAAATACAAGCGGTTTGTCTTCCCAAATTAGTGAAAGACGAAAAATAATAAAGAGTTCCAAGAAGTTGTTATGGAATACAAATATGCGATTTCAAAGGCGAATGAATAATTCAAGAGGGAGTTGTCAATGTAGTCGCGGATGAGATCCTAGATACCTATATATCTCAATCCACGTGGGATAATCATATGAAGAGAGAACCAAGTGCACTACGGTTGATCAGACCATATTACTTTGATTCTAATTAGACAATATGCTAGTGGACGTCCCCAATAAACATATGTCTTGAACAAGCTTGATAAATGAATAAGCTTGCAAAAACTAGGCTATAATAGCGGCGTAAGATAAGTACACTAGATAATGATGAAAGAAAAATCTAGATAGTTCAAGTTTCCTGAAAATCTAAGCCTTGTCTGGTATTCATGCCTATACTGTCGTACTACTGTCTTCTTGTATAAAGTTTTGCTCGACCAAAAAAGAATATGAATCTCTAAGCTCTATAGTCACGGTAATCCTCTTAGTATCCTCTTTAATGGCTTACGAGGACAAAAAGAATGATAGGTTATGCGGTATCTATCCGGCTTATAAGTGTTCAATTAGTAGGGTGATTTGAACAATATAACATATATACCTTAACACGAGTCATCTTCCTAACCACTCTATCAAGCACGAAGGGGAAAGGATAATATTTACAGTGGAAAGGAAAACCAGAAAGCAATCAAGGTAGTCGATCGAGAGTTCAAAATTGGAATCAAGGAGGAGATCAAGCATGTGGATGCGATACCTAGATTCTAATCCTATATGCAGGTTCACATCGGTACAGTAACGTAACCGAAGTGACAAACTCGAACTGCATGGGCCACCACAAAAACATGTAATGCTCCAGTCCCAAAATACTTAGGACTAAGTACATAGACATGCCAGCTGCATACATACGAAGTATACTCCAATATATGGAATCCTCGTATGTATACATAAGCTGTAAAATGCAGTAAAACCATGACAACTAAATCTCATCAACAAAATAAAAGAATAATAATATAAATCAACTATAAATTTTGTCATTTATACATGTAGTTGGGCGGAGACAAATCCCCTACCAACCATTTTAAATGAGAGAAAATATACAAGAAAATAATGGATAAAATAGCATGATGAACCAAGAGCCATCATCTTCGAAGGAATGGAGAAGATCACGGCCTTGGCTAGAACACCTACAAAAAGTCACAAAGCACACACTTGGAGAGATCACCTGGTCCTCATAGGGACGTAACAAGATACAAGAAATACCATGCCTTATAAACTGTGATATATAATAGAAAATAAAGTGATACATGCAGTAGGGTTCCTAACCATTCTACTGTGAGCATGCAGTTGAGATACAATCCTTCGACGCATGAGCCCTGGCTGATAATAGGATCTGGTATAGTCCCCTCTTGGGCACCAGTGACCAAGCGCATAACGTTCAAGAACGTCAGTGGCCAACCTGAGGGGGTAAGCATACCCGTATCTCCAGCGGAGCTTCTGGGTCACAAGGAAAAGTGTAATAGAAGCCCATACGTCAGGTATTATTCTCCCCACCCAATGCCTAGTATCATCATCTCCATGACTAATATGAACCTTTAGTAACCGCCAAGTCTACTAGTATACAATTCTACTTGGCAGTTACTTTTATCCGTCGTACGTCTCAGACTTATCGGTGGCCAGCCGACTATGCGAGTACGTGTCCTACATGTGACTCACAATACATAATAAAGCATGTGTCAAGTCCGTACAAGATATACCAATACCTCATCATCAATGGGTGGTCACTAGGCTAAGTCAATGCAAGAGAATAAAACAAAGCGAGTAAAACGACCGATACAGTCGCTTGCACCCAAGTGTGACTTGGATGCACATGATATAATACTAACAACAGATAAATAATGCTAAATATAAATAACTAAAAATAAGATAAAAGTAATCACATAGTAAGGTGACAAGGTATCTTGCCTGGCGGTGCGGGAATGACAATCCAACAATCAAGTACGTCAGCAATGAATCTCAAAATCACGAACGGCTTCGGTTGCTGAAACAAACATCAAGAACATTCCCTATGTAAAAATATATCTAGGAAATGCCTATCCAAAAGTCTAATTCTGGAACAGGAACAAAATCATAATTTTGGGTCAAAACGATATCCGCGTTGGACCCATTTTGCACCGAAATGCGTGCCAGTATCTATGGTCTTTAAAATCATCAAACTACATGTCCATGTGTCCGGTTTGATGAGACGAACCCAACCGTATGTTCAAAGTTGGATTTCGGCAGGCTGTGCAGAAAATCGCCTGTTGGATGGATCGTGGGCCCGCCAAAAAGACGTTCCGGTCGACCTTCTCAGATTCAGACCAAACTTGGCACACAGGACCAAAAAATGATTTGGTCCTGTTGGCGTATTTCGTCTCGATATGACGAACGTGCACAAGTTATGGCCTAGTTTGCAAAGGGTCGATACAAGGGTATCTTGACGGATACGTACTAATTTTGTCGCGCACGCACAACGAAATCGTGTTCCGTCAGTTCCCACACGTCGACAACATCTATACGCGCCTTTCGATGCTTATGGGTTGCGACCACGTCGCCCGGTTTATCGAGACGGACTCCGTATCGAGGTTTTTTTCTTAATTTTAAGTTTTTGAAAAGCAAATTTTTTGTGATTTTTACAAACAAATAACTTTGCATTAATGGATGAATTCAAGAATTACAAAAGGGGTTTTAATCGTGTATATGTTGTCTCTAAATCTGTTAAAACAAATTTTGAAAGTTGCCATATTCTGGTCGAAATTCGACCTCAAATATGGGCGATCGGGACAGTTTATATAATCCAGGAATCGAGATTTTCTCGATTTTGGAACTCGGTTCAGTTGCACTTATAGCAAATTAAAATAAACTATTTGAGGAGATGGTTGAGGGTTAGGTAGTCTACATACTCGAAGAGTTGGATCTCAAAACGGTCGATCGTGCATCCCAAGAACTTGGTGTGAACTTAGGCGATAGCGCTGTCATTGCAGCTGCAACTGTTGTTGTTACCGCAGTGGCCCGCGCGGCTGTGCGCGGTGGTACTGCTACCGTCGATGGCTGGCGACACACAGAAGGGTGGCGTGCGGCATAACGTAGGTGGCCACCAACGGTCACGGAGTTTTGGGTGGTTAGGGTTTGTCGATCCAACTCTCTTCTCAACCGCTATATATAACATATGTCCCTGTTATCACAGAGGCTATGGGTCGGGTGAGCTATTGATTTTTATCTCGCGAGATGATGTCATCTCGCGAGATTTGTTTTTTTTCTTTTTTGCATGTATCTATTTATATATTTGTTTATATAACTTCATATCTACACTAAATGGATCCAAGTAATTCATATAAAATTTTATAAAATTTACAAAAATATTTCTAAAATATTTTATAAATAACCTGAACAGATAACCTACTATCTATATAAAATGTAGCAGCTACCAGCTACTACTAATGTAAGCAAAAATTGCTATAAAAATATATGTAAAATTTCTTAAAAGTTTAATATATAAGGAAAAACATATTTCCTTTTCTTCTTACAATTATATAGATCACAAACTTGTAAAAATATCGATGTATATATAGCGTAGCATTTTACTTGCTACCCAAACTTTAAACTCCCAGTACAAAAATAATTTTATTTAAATACTTTAGAAATACTGAAATTTTATATCAAAAGTAATAGTAATATATTTTTAAAAATAGGGTTTTACACTGACGCGTGGTACGACTTTGGTAGTGCCTATGCGGATGCTCGCGTAATGACTATGCGGATGCTCTCTTTTTACGGTGCAGTGCTTTCGCTTTCTATTTTTGTAGAAGATATTTTGCGTTTTTCTGACATACTTTGTTTATGTGCAGTTCCTGTGTCCTAGTCTCTCTTGGGGATATCCTTTTAAAATCGACAGACTGTGCCCTGGGCATAAACGTCGACGAGGCGCTCACCAATCCTGCCATGCAGCTGTCACGACCCGCACCCAGTGTAGGGCACGAGAAGTAGTTACGTCCAGCTACGCCACAGTGTCGGCGATAGAACGCTGTCCTATGTCACATACATCTAACAGTTATAAGGTACCTGTATATATACCCGAATGGAGGTTACATAATAAAGTACAACTCAATCACAACTAAGGAAGAAAGTATGGTATGATAGAATAGATGATAACACAGAATCCATATATGATAAATACAGATAAGAGTGCTAAAAGTCTAAGATAAACAACTCCACAAATCTAGAATATAATCTCCAATAAATACAAGTGTATCCAAAGACAGAATGATAATAGAAACTCGTCTAGCTAACTAGCCTAGTCTACTAGGGTAGTGTCGTCTGCAAGTGCTGGGTCCTCCTGAGAGTCCAGCTCACATGTGTCGTCTAGGCCTGCTTGTAATAAGTGGGACACAGCTCCTCAAAGTCATCTATAATATTTCAACAGGTCCAGTCAGGACTGGAGCAAGCACAGTACATCTCACGTAGTTCATATCATGACAGGAATTAATACAGGCAATAGAGTAAGATACATGAACACTAAAGAGTATACATGAGTAAAAGAGAATACTGTAATGAAATATCTACTATAAGTAAAGAGCTACAGTGAACTAGTGATTTAGAGTACAAGCTAGACATGTGAACGGCTTGATAATAAACATGAAGGTTGTACATGGCTACACTACTTTGGAAATTGTCCATATGACTATTTATACCCGTACCACAATCAATACACAAGGATCCGTTCAAGTTATGTTATTGTACATGATTTCACATGGGAGCCCATAAATGAGTGCTCATGAATATAAACATAGGGGCTCCGAGAACATGAGAGTACATGAATTACGAGAGTGCACATGAATGGTGAAAGCACAAGAATACATGATGAAAGTGAAACGCACATGACATGATGTATCTGATGCTCCCGAGGGGATAACATCGTATGAAAAGATCATATAGTACTAATCCGTGTTTCCATCATGTCAGCATCAAGTAAAATAATCTAGAGCAAGAAAATAGTCCTAGCAAGTATGAAACGGTCAGAGAATGTACTCGCCTGATCTCCTGAGTGTCTGAAAGAAATACTGCCTGAGAGTGGTGTCTGTCTCCTAATTAGAGCAACACAAGTCACAACATGACCAGAATGGTAAAATGTAACATTACAATGCATTCTACATGATGTTGGGTCGATTTAGACTAAAGTCAACCCTGGTCAACTTCAGTTAACTAACTAGTCAATGCTAGGTCAACTAGGTCAACCTAGACCCAATCAAGTCTCACTAGGCCTATCCTGTCTATCCTAGCATTCACATCCCACCACGAGGCTACACAAGCCAACAAACACCCAAATTCATATAAACATGTATATTGATCAACTCACATAGCTTATGTTACATGTGAAATCACTCATAGGCAAAATATATAGGAATCTACTCAAGTCAAGTTTATACATACATGCATATTACATAAGTCATATCTATTTAGATACTACATCCAACATTATATATATACTATATATATAGAGAGTGATAGGGGGTGAGGTGGTGTGTGGTGTCATATATGAGTGTGGATAGGGTTAATGGGTACATAGACAAGGGTTAAACAAGCATCAATGCACAGGAATGCAATTTCAGTTTAGAAGTAAAAAGGATTTGTCATACAACAAGGAATAAAAGTTTTAGTTTATAGTTAATGAATGATAGGCAATACATTCCAGTTTAGAGTTTAGGAATGTTAGGCAAATGAAATCAGTTTTGCATAGTGTCAAACCATTCCTAGATTTCTAGTTTTAGATTTCTTTGACAGTGAGCAATGTGTGTGTAACAGTGTGAATAAATATGTGATTCAGTGTTCAGTTCTCAGATTTAGGAAATAGGGAACAACATGTGTGTAATAGGGTGCCATTGTGTATACAACAGTGCATAGAGAGTGTAGATATGAACAAAGTATACAAATGGTATATAATTCTCATTTTCAGTCCCAGGGTGTCACGCCCGATCCCGCTAGGGTCGTCCGTCTTTCCTGGATCCCTGCGGGATCGATCGTTCTCGCTAAGGCGTGATGCCGTGCAAGCCTAAGTTGCGCTTGCACAAGGCCATGTACCTGCACAAAAAACTAGTCAAGCAAAACATACGCACGCACCCATTAGTTAAGCAAAACACACGCACGCACCCATTTATTTCAGAAAACAATATTGGACACAGAGATTTGAAATGGAAATACTTTCTTTTATTCATAAACTTGATGGAATACAAGTACAAAGCTTTGCAAACTCAGAGTGCCTTATATTTTGGCTACATGATTCTTTGAAACTCTTTTTGAAAATAGTCGCAATGCCCATACATATATCCCTCTATTACATGCTGGAAATAAAAGACACCTTCAAAAGGAAAAGAAACTCGAAACTTGACTGGAATGAAATTGAAACTTCGAGGCGATCTACGAGCTCTACTGGGCTAGACGAGCTTCGGTGCCTCACTTGAAATCTTCTGTCTCCTTTTGCTTTCTGAAAAGGAGCCCACAACGTGGGTCACACACATCATGTACTGGCGAGCGTCTCTTCGCCAAAACTCATAAATATCTGTACTAATTCAACTTGTGAAGCTACATATTTACTAGTGATTTCTACTTGTCTAGGTTCTTTTTAACAATTCATAAGAAACAATGACAGTAGAATAATTCATAACCAACTTACCCATCATCGACAGTCATCCCTGCACAAAATAGGTTAGCACAATTTGCATATATGTAAGGCATACTCATTTCCGTCCTTGCATGTTAGGCTAGCAATAAATCCCTGTCTATATGCATGAACCTAACTATTGTGGTCCATGGGTATTCCCATTACTAGCAATCGGAACTTCCTGCCCAACTACTAATAGACTGACACCCCTCTTACTGCGGGGACTTCTAGCCCCAGGTGTCCTGTTCTCTCCTAGGACGATCGACTCAGGTTCCCCCAGAATCGATCGAGGGATTACCACTTTGTGCACAAGTTGTCTAGACCAATGCGAATGCAGCTATCAGATAATTCTACTATGCACGAGCCTAGCAACTTGTAAATATTTCTATTCTCTTCTTCTTCTTGTACGGTCAGCCGTGATTTCCATGTCGAGCTATCTTTTTAGGCAACTCATAAGAACATACAGTTCATATTGAAGCAAGCAAGCGACAGTTCCATTTTACATGTGATTCATTCGTTTATCTTCTCTTATCTTTTGTTATTGAGGTATCGTTGATCATAGGACAAGGCAACATAGTGGACTAGAGATCATTTTATTAGGGCGTACAATTAAATGCAAGCCCGGTTAAAGCAACTCACCGAGATGAATCTTAGTTGAGAGAAGGAGGGACTTCACGCACCGTTTACGAACAATTCACACGGCCTACATTGGCACAACAGTTGATTAGCATACTTCGTCTCTTTCTCTCAAGATTCGAATGAATGCGAAATGTGATGAAAGCGAACAATGAAAACCAATCATCGAAAACCAACACGAAAATGCATTCATCAAAACCAAGCAACGAAAGCAAACATCCAACAAAACTCTTGGATTCATTTCAATAGAAGCCAATCCATAATTGGAAAGGTTCATTGTATTTCATCCGTGATCAATCGATACCGACAAGGATTTCCCCAAATACTTAGTTCAAGACTGAGTCAGCAAGCCGTAGGTATTACATAGTGGACCGCGAGGAGCGGGGCACTACACAGGGTTCAACAGTGAAGTGTAGCATGAACATAATCTCAGATTTCAGATTCATGACAGTGTATAGGGTGTCTTAGGTTTAGATTTTGTGTGTGTGAAAATAGGATACATGTGACAGAAATTTAGATAGGGTGTTGTGTACATAATGTGTGTCAATGTGTAAGATTTAAACAGTACAATGTGTGCTAATCCAGGTCTTAACAGTGTGTATTAAGTCAGTATATGTGTAATTATATAGGGTTAATGTGTTCGAAACAGTGTATCAAAACTGTGTATCAGTCTAAGGAAATCCATAGCACAAAATGCAATTTGAAGACTAAAACCCAAGCTAATCACAACCCTAACATGATCATCATCTATTACATATGTAGGTGACCTAAACTTAATCATTTAACATCATTAAATCAGTTAATTATGTAATCAAACTTAGAAAATCCATTAAGTCAACTGACAGATTACTCGTATCAAAAAATAGGATTTCTCCATTTTTGAATTGAAATTAACAACTGATAATGCAAAGTAGTGGTTGGTAATTAATGACACGTATGTGATAGTGTCAGGGGTGTCTTCGTCCAAGAACTGGATACGAATCGTGTCCAAACGACCACACAACACAGACACAAAACTGTGTACAGGCAGTATCGTGCACGCGTACACATCATTCGTAGACACGATATGACACGAATTAGGACACGTGCCCATGACTATAAGTTTGCCTAGGATAGGGCTAGGGTTAGGTCACCATGAAATGTATCTAAACTGTGTCCTCGTGTGACACGAAGACAGTGTCAGCAGCCACTTGGGGCCGACTGTGCAGTGTCAGTAAAATTCGTACGGGCCAAATTGTATCCAAACCACTAAATAATATCTAATAAATTTAATACACTTCATGTCAGTCACCTAGTGATTGTTCACAAAATTTGGTGCCATGAAGTATCGTGTCCGTGGAGAACTAGGACACGGGCAACATGATACTTAGCTGAGCCCCGTACAGCGTGTCCAGCACCAAAATCTGACACAAAATACACAAAACAATTTCATTATTCCCAAATATTAATATACACATATAGATCTAGGGATCCATGTAATTAGTTTCACAAAAATCAGAAATAAAATCCTAAGAGGCATTTAATCAAACACCTATCTATACTATATACTACGACTGTCCGATACGGACACCAAATGGACACAAAATTTATCCAAACTTCAGGAACAGCTAGGGGACACCTAGCTCTAGCCCTAAATGCAAAGAAAACAAAAAAATTAGATCAATTTGTGGAGTTTTACCTATAGGTACAAATAGCAAGAAAGAGCTCCAATGGGGGGTTCCTTCTTGTTAGCTAAATGCTCCCAAATTGCACAAAAACTGAGATTGCTCCCCAAAATCAGCAAGTAGAGATTGATTAGAATCATATGCAAAAGATTTGGATGAAAAAGGGATAAAAATAGATTTAATAGGAATTTTGGAATGTGGGGATTTGTCTTTCCTTCTAAAAACTAGGTTGAGCACAAAAGAGGAAAGAACAAGTGGAAGAGAATACTTATAGGGAAGGGGGAGCCCTAAGTGGCCAGCTATGGTGGGCTTAGCTAGGGTTTGGTCTTAAGTCATGGGCCTATGGCTTCATTACATAAGTCATGAAATTAATTCTAAGTCATAAGTCATGCACCAAATCACTAGTCCTCCTATTCAAACCTTGATTTCTAAATGACTAACCTAGATTGACTTAAGTTAGACTAGGGTCTCACTATGCTAACCTAGTCACCATAGTTAGGGTCAATACCTAGCTTAGTCTACAAAGTCTCAACTAGTCAAAGTCAAAATCATAATCACCAATTAAATAAATTAAATAAATTCAAAAAATTTATAAATAACCAAAATACCCTCAATCTAAAATATGGTAATGACAGCAGCTGATTGCCCAAGGTCAACAGAAATAGTGACTAACAATGATACAGAATCAACAGTCCGTATACTTCTGTCGTATGATGGATCGAGGCAAGTTGTCTCTCCCCTCTGATGCCGTTAAGAATCTAAAACCTTTGATCCTTTTTGGCGATCAGCTGGTTCTGGAAAAGACCAAGCTCTTGGGGATAAATAAAACTAGTACTTCGAGAATAACGGTCTTTCTCTGTACGTTCGTCAGTCAACCGACACCTCCCGCTCTCAGTTTTCTTTTGCTTGGCTGAGAAGCGTCTCCTGAAATAGGTTCTGATCCCAAAGCTAGGGGTTTAATGACCGACCATATCCAAGTGGATGGATACTCTAACAGAGGGATTCTTTGAAGAGTGCACCTGATGGTCCATCATATACGGTGCGTGTATTACTTCTCGATCGTCTGCTAAGTGACTTTACCACAGGGGTGCATTGTTCTGGGCCTCTCTTTTTGCTAGTAGGCTTCTGGCCACGGGCTGTACATATCCGAAGGAGGTCTTTCATAGGGCAGAATGGCGTGAACTAATCCAATGGGTTTGGGTAGGTTCAAGAAGGACTTGCTAGGTACGGGCCTGCGTCGTGCCGTCAGGGCCACCCACATGGTATAGAGATCAATCGGCCTTTTGTTCATAGCTTTGTTGGAACAATTTAACCAACATATCAGGACTTTCTTTACCTTTCATAGAGAGATAGGCTTGGCCCACCATAAGATGCGTGCTATCTCGAAGCTGCCATGGGGGGACGAGCCATATGAGGAATATACTCCTTGCAAGGAGGAGTTTTTGGTGTTGGAGAACAAATATCCCGAAATGATGGCTGTATACAAAGAATTTCTTTGCCACATCAAGTATGCATGCGCCAGGGGAACAAAAACTCCGTCATACATCAAGGCATAGATGGATTATATATTCACAAAGCATCCATCGATGCCGGAGAGGTTCATTTCACCGCGTATAGGGCATATACTGCTGACGAAGTAGATGACCTGATGGCTGAAGTGGGGGTATCTGCTCCTTCAGTAGATGCTGAGGGAAAGCCTACCTCTACTGTTTACAACTACTTTTGTCAAAATCTGATTATTTTAAGTCTGAAAGTAACATTAGCCGCCTTTCTGATGATATGACTGCGGAAAGCCGTGGTTCCAAGAGGTTCTGGGCCCGTGGGATGGATTGGTCGGGAACTTATTCTGCCAGATGTAAGGCTGGCCTTCAAACATTCCTTACTGCTGTCGGCTATGGTATGTGACATCTTGCGAGGTATTCGGGAGTTCTCCAAGAGGATAATAGAGTACCGCAGGGGGGCCGATGAATTTCCTTGGGTTGGACTCCCTTACCATTAATTGATTGGTTGGTTGGCATTACACTGCCCTGGTATTATAGTCTCCAATACTCTCAATGGTTACTAGAAGGGGATGCGATGCTGCGTAACTATCATCGCACGAAATAGCTCCATCAGGATGTCCTCTGTAGGTGGATGTTGGGCCATTTACACAACTATACTTTCAACAGGGTCTCGCCTACGTATAAGGGTTACCTTCGGATGATGAGTTAGTGGATAGTGATTTAACTTTCGGTGCCTTCCACTGGTTGCAGTCCATCGTCCTTCCCATTTCGTGTACAAAACCAGAATGGGTGTACTGGAGCCTTATTTGTCGAGCCAATTCGCACGTCAGTTTGGCTATAGCCGGACTATGATGGGCAATACGAGCTCATGTCTTGGTTATGACGAAAGTCTACTAGACGGTGCCCGGGCATGGTGTTATTATAATGCCGGTGGTACTAGAGTGAAATTTATGACCCCCTCGATGCATAAGAAGACTCATATCTTGTATTCTGCCGTGAATTCTACTGCATCGCGAACAACTTCTCACCGGAGTACGATTGAGAGCAAAGCTTGCTCGAAGGGACAAAGTTTGAGACCCCTCGATTGGCCTCCGCGTATCATCTGGGGCTTTCATCATCGAAGAGTAGATCGACAGATGGCTCTAGCTCATCGCGAAGGGAAGAAAGAGGAAGTACTCCTGAGTAACCCACGAAAGTGTCATCTTCGTTCAGGGGTGTGCCCTCCTCCTTCAAGAGAATAAGAACAACTGTGCCTCTATGGTGTATACCCTCCTGACAATCTTTATTGGAATAGAGTGCCCCACCCGTTAAATCTCCTTCACAGGTAAATCGTAGTGTTTTCTTTTCGAGGTTTCATTCCGTACTTTCTGTTCATCATTACTTTGCTTGTGTATACGGGGCCCATGGTCAAAGGCCCGAGGAACCTGCCCCAGAGGAGTCTTGCGTAGTAGGACCGAGGGAGAGACTGCAGCTGATGAAACTACCGACTCAGAAGGTTTCTCTCTTTTTGCTCCCTTTGAGTATGAGACTTGGGGTTCTTCGGAGCCATTTGCTTCGCCCCAACAGGTAACATTCATGGGGCCGATCAAGGACGAGCCCATGAAGATACCGGGGGTCCGCTTGGCGGCAGCTGAGGATATTACCCAGAATACTTCCAGCGTACCTCCTCTCTATGTCGAGAGAAGGGTTGAAGATAATTCCGATGCGTGGGAGACGAGGAAGATCTTCCGACCAAGGAGCTGCCTTTGGCGAATCTCAGGGATTCGTCTCAGCGGCTGGTCGAAGATCCCCTGAAGGGTTGACGGTGAAGGCTGTCAAAGCATTGGCCTGCCAAGCTGTTGAAGGGCCGAAAAAATGATCGTCGAACAATTGGTTGACGAGGTCATTCTAAAATTCGTCGAGGAGGCGATTGAGGAGTTGGCTGATATGGTCCTTGGAGAGATGACCGAGGAGGCCAATGTAGAACAAGTTAATGCGACTGTTAACGAGCCGATAATTGAGGTTTCAGTCAAGGCGGCCATTGAAATGATGGTTGATAGTCCTGCTGATGAGCCTGCGACGTAACGACCAGAAGTCGGCCAAGAAGACTGTGGAAGAATCGGTCGAGAAGATTG